>WEIU01010827.1:40957-58745 GCA_013389925.1 Aegithalos caudatus | reverse complement strand
GTCCTGCCACTGGTCTCACCCACACACTTCTCTGTCTAATCTTCAAGTGACTCTCTGAAGAATGAGTAGGGTCAGCATCTTATTTTGGGACTGGCTCTCAGAAAAAAGAGTGTACCTCAGTCATGGGTCCACCACCCCATTCAAGAGTCAACAGTTCAGCATGCATTGCTTTGGTGAACCAATTGTTTTTTCCAATGTATGATACCAGTCAAATACCTTCTGTATTTAGGAAAATACAGAAGTTCTTCAAAACATCTCTATCCTGGATATAAAGTGGGAAAAGCTGAGGAAGCTGAATAATAGAGGCTTGCTTCTGGTGGGACTAGCCTTTTGAATGAATAATTACTTAGGTTTATTGTATATATGGATAGATAGAATATAAATATTTATAAATGCACCATCAATAAACTAACTGAAAACCCCTTGAAAATATTTTATTTTCAAAAGTCAGAGAATTTTGAATATAATCAAATCTAAATTATGTACAATGTATGCAAATTTTACTTTACTTTTTTTTCAAAATTATAAACTATTTTGATTCCTTATTTTAATAATGGAATCAATAAAATGCAGTGGTGCATTCATTTAAAAAATAAAAAACCACAACAAACCAACACAATGTTTTCTAGTAAATATATCACTGTACATTACCTGAGAGAAAAATTATTGATTCTTTTAAATGTCTATCTGTTTACACAGCTTTCTGCAGGATACATTCTATACTTACTTTACAGCACTACTGCCTGAGACTGATAATTCAGTCTCTGCAATATGATTCCTAAATACCACATTTGAAGAGAGGAGCTGATAAGCATGTCATGCTTTTCCAAAAGCATGATAGTTAGAGCATCTGTTAGTTGTCCTGAGATAATTTTTGATCACTCTGTGTGTTCAAAAACTACTGTACTTTTTGAAGGCAGATAGAATTCTAGTAGAGTATGATGTCACCCAAAATAGAAAAGCATTACATTGCTCTATAATCCCACACAAGTAAAGATCATTTTAAGCTTTCTACTGAAGATGCATTTTCCCAGGTGGTCAATTGCACTTGTCATCTGTTATTTTGGAAAATGCAGAGAATTTAATAGATGAGGTATATCAAACTAACTACATTAGGAACACACCAGCTGTCAATATGGCTTCAGCCCAACAACATCTTTTGGGAAAAGCAAATTCCAAAATGAAGACAGTATACTATTAGTCTGATAGAATGATTATAAGTTTCACCATCTGTTGCATATTTCACTATTAATTGTGATTTGTATAAACAGATATTTTCTAAAATCCAGATTTTCTTTTTTATACAAGAAACAGCAAAACATGATAACACATTGTCTCAAGTATATAACAAGCTAAATCAGATAAACCTCACCCTGGTTTAACAAGGTAGATATCTAGGCCACTAATTACAGTAAATAGATCTAAAAATATGAGCGACACAATAGAAAAACAAACCAGAATTATCCATCTTTCCTTGAAAAACTTATTCAATTTGCTTTTTAAATTTATTCCATTGTGCAATCATATACTAGTTATGTTTAATATTTCAAAGCCCATCAGTTGAATGCGACTGGATTTTAATTACAGTTAAACAAACATAAGTGCAAAAGCTACAACAATTTCAAAATGTTTCATGACTAGATCTAAATCAGAGAGGAATTTCTTTCATGTAAAATTGATTCTATTTTATGTGAAGGATCATGACATTGTTTAAAGGTATATCAGAAAAAAAAATAAAGAAATATTTAATTAGGTTTGAGTTTTGGTGTTGTGTTTTTTTGTTTGTTTTGTTTTGTTTTCCTTATTTTTTTTTACTGTATCTCACATCCCTAGGGGGTTTTGTTTGTTTGTTTGTTTTTGTTTAATTCTTTCTTCCTATAGTTTTTTCTACATGATCCCCATCTGTTTCCAAGTGAAAGGCCTGGTTCTAGTCTCAGCCACTATTCTTCAGTGTTGGCTTGTTGCCTATTACATTAACAGGCTATGGCAGGGCTTTAGCATTTATTTAGTAGCAAGATGAGACTCGTGGTCAGACTAAGAGTTGATAACATTTGCAACACTGTAAGCGTAAGTTAAAGAATTCTGAGAGAAAAGTTTGGTATTATTTAAATTCTTTCATTCTTCTCACCTTAAACTAACATTTTGGTTGACCTGAAGATAAGCCACCACTCATGTCATCTTTGTCCAAACAGGACTTAAAGCAAAAGGAAAAACTGTAACAACTGGTATTTAGTATTATTGCCTAAGCCACACACTGAATTCAGATAATATTTTGTTTTCTCAAAAGCTTTTTATACTTTATTTTCCTTGTATTGAAGAAACTATAATTTCTGCTTCTTCCCCTGCTATTCTTGTAACTTCATTAACTGATTACTGAAGAGAAAATAAAACAGTGCTCAATATGAGAGGGCATTCACTACAGGCAGGAAAGTACTATAGTAATTTTCACTATAGGAAATAATAATCCAGTATTCAGAAGTCTCTGGAAAATCTGAGAAATAAAAATGAAGCCATTCACTCTTTCTCAACTTGGCAGCCATACCAATGATTGCTCAGGTCATTTGAAACATTTGATGATATCTACATTAGCAGGGGAATTTTTTATTGTTGGCCTCTTTGGTAGGTTTGGCAGGTTTTTTTGGTTTGTTTTGTGTTTTCTTTTGTCACTGTTTGGCAATCAGTCAGCACAGCAAGTGTTATCTTTTAGGACAACAGAGATCAATCTAATAACCAGCGCTTACCAAACTCAGAGCCAGATGAAAAACAGGCTTTCAATTTACTGGGGAAAAAACAATGTCCTTTTCAAGACATATGATGAAAAGTGGATATACTGACACTAATAGCTTTTTGAGAATTTGCTGTGACAAGAACACTTTAGAAGTCAGTATCATGTCCATTAAAGCAGAGATAACTTTTTCAATTGATCTTGAAGCTCCATATGGAATTCTGTTAGAAATATAACATTCCGTGGGAAATACATTGAGAAACATATATGCCCCTTTATATTTTCTTTCATGTTTAAAAAGAATATTATTGACAGAGAGAATTAAGAGGAGTGGGGTGGTTTTTTTTTTTTCTTAATTTCATGTAAGGATATGTTTCCAGAATGTCATTAATTAAGATCTGTATGCTTCATAAGTGCAGCATCAGGCGACCACTGTGTCTGAATGGATGTAAAGAGAGACTATTACAGATGCACAGCAGATTTTTGTCAAGGAAAGTTAACTAGACGTATTTCAAATTGATTGCCAAGGGTATGGCATTGCTGGCGTACAACCAAAAAGCCCTGGTTTTGCCCAGTACTATAAAGGTATTTTATAATACTAAACTGCAGCATTAAGGAAAAGGCCATATATGGATATTTTTATTTTAGAGAAGACACATTTATAACAGATCTTGAATAATTTTGCACTTTGGTGACAAATTCAAACAGTCTAGAGAATATTCTATGAGCTAGACACCTAGTGATATCCTTGCTTTTTCTAAGATATTCTTTGTTTCCCATTGATTAGTGAAACATCACATTTTTGTTTTTAATTATCAAGGTTTTTATATTAATATTTTAATCTTTAGTCTTTATTGGAACTACTAGTGAAGTGAGATTCATGTTCAGCAAACATCCTTCTCTTCCCTTCTTACCAGCTCTTGAGTTCAAAGAGCTATATCAATCATATTTTCAAGCTAATTACAGTACTCCAGTTTTTTTCGATTACTTTAATGTATTTCTGAAAATTAAAATAAGTCAGCCTGCTAGGAGCTGGATCCAAATTTTACATTTAATGACAGCACCTATGTCTATCTCTTCTTTTATCCTTTCGTCAAATAGCAACTCCAGAAATGTTCATTATCCTCCTTTCTTTATAAAGCTGATCCTCCTATTTGTATTTTTTGAAGTCTGAAGCAGAAGGTCCATTTGTCCGTTTAATAGTTTCAATCTCTCTCTTCAGTCTTCAAGTAATGTTCAGGTCCCGTCCCTTACAGAACATACTACGTTCTGAAGGACATGGCAATGCAACATTGTTTCATAACCAGAGATTTCAGCACAAGATGGTATCTTTAATATCCACTACAAAAGAGAATAGTGACTTAGATCTGTGCTCTTCAAATTTTTAGTTCATTCATTGTCTCTTCCTACAATTCTACAGCAAAAGCAAAACTTCTGTCCCTAGGTCAGTAATATTTCTTTTACAGTCTGCTTTCTATAGAGTAAGGTAAATCTAATCCATCAGATTTGGGTCTATTGATAACTCTATATAGCAGTAACTTCAGCAGTTATCAACCTTTTTTATTCTATGTTCTGGCAAAAAAAGTGGTAAAGACCCTAATGTCACCGATAAAGAACTTTTGTACTGTTGATTATAAGATTTCCCTCCTAAATCAGTCTGAAAAACCACCATCAAAATAGTAACATCGAGACTTGTAAAATTTATCTGTTGATGTTAAAAATGTGCTTAATTTTTATTTTGAAATACCTCTTTGCCTTAGAATCATAGAATAGCTTATATTGGAAGGGACCTACAGACATCATCTAATCCAATCCTCCCTTCAAAAAGCACAAACATCTTCAATTTAAGTCAGGTTGCTCCATCTGACCTGACTTTGGATGTTTCCAGGGATAAGGCATCCTCCAGTTCTGTGGACAACCTGTTCAAATGTTTCACCACCCTCTTACCTAGTCTAAATCTACCATTTTTTTTTTTAGTTTAAAACCATTACCCCTTTTGTTGCAACATGCCTTTGTAAGAAGTCTGTCCCCATCTGTCTTATAAGCCCCCTTAAGTACTGAAAGGTTTCAATGAGGTCTTCCTGGAAACTTCTTTTCTCCAGGCTGAACAACCTCAGCTCCTTTGGCCTTTCCTCATAGGAGAGGTGCTCCAGCTCTCTCACCATCTTTGTGATCCTCCTCTGGACTTGCTCCCTATGTCCTCCATATATTGAGGCCCTCAGACCTGGAAGCATTGCTCCAGATGGGGTTCCACAAGGACATGGTAGATATGGAGAATCACTTCCCTCAACCTGCTAGCCATTCCTTTTTGATGCAGGCAAGTATGTGGTTAGCCTTCAGGGCTGCAAGTGCCACACTGTGGCTCACATACAGTTTTCCTTTTATCAGAACCCTCAAGTCCTTCTCCTCAGTCTTCTCCCAGTCTGTACTCATGTCTGGGTTGTCCTGACCCATGTTCAGCACCTTGCACTTGGCCTTGTTGAATCTTATTAGCTTTCAAGACTGTATAGGTCCCTCTGGATGGTATCCCATCCCTCAGGTGTGTCAGCAGCAACCGTCCCTTCTTCCCTGNATAGGAGAGGTACTCCAGCTCTCTCACCATCTTTGTGATCCTCCTCTGGACTTGCTCCCTATGTCCTCCATATATTGAGGCCCTCAGACCTGGAAGCATTGCTCCAGTTGGGGTTCCACAAGGACATGGCAGATATGGAGAATCACTTCCCTCAACCTGCTAGCCATTCCTTTTTGATGCAGGCAAGTATGTGGTTAGCCTTCAGGGCTGCAAGTGCCACACTGTGGCTCACATACAGTTTTCCTTTTATCAGAACCCTCAAGTCCTTCTCCTCAGTCTTCTCCCAGTCTGTACTCATGTCTGGGTTGTCCTGACCCATGTGCAGCACCTTGCACTTGGCCTTGTTGAATCTTATTAGCTTTCAAGACTGTATAGGTCCCTCTGGATGGTATCCCATCCCTCAGGTGTGTCAGCAGCAACCGTCCCTTCTTCCCTGTGCATTTACTTCTTGCTCTTTAGTTTGGTCGGCGGTTCCCTACTCAGCCAAACTGAGCTCTTGCCTTCCTTTCCTGAATTCTTTCTTCACCTGGCAAACAAGTTCTCTCCTGCTCTGTGGAAAGATCTACAAGCTCTCTTCTGCTCCCTTCTCCCTGAGGACAGCTTCCCAGACAGTCCTACTGACTAACCCTTTTGAGGAGCTGAAATACTGCTTTCTTAAAATTCAGGGTACATTTTTTTTCACCTGACCCATATCCCTTGGGACTGCAAATTCCACCAGTGCACAGTCACTGCAGCCCAGGCTGTCTTCAATTTTTATGCCACCTATGAGCTCACTTGCATTGATGATCATTCAGGTCCAGTAACTCACCCCTCTGGTAGGGCTGTCCATTACCCAGGTCAGGAAATTATCCTCTATGCATTACAAGAATCTCCTGGATTGCCTATTGCTTTTTGTGCTACTTTCCTGACAGAAGTTGGGGTGGTTGAAGCCCTCTGGGAAGACAAGGCCCTGTGAACATCATTCTGCCTCATCAATGGAAGCCTGTAGCAGACACAGACCAATTGGTTCCTTTTGTTGCCTTGGTCTCTTATTCTTACCCACAATTTTCAACTTTCTTACGGCTTATCTTCAGAGACAACTCTTCACACAATCCAGTCTTGATGTAGAAGGCAACAGCTCCACCCCTTCTCCCTGGCTGCTGTCTTATGAATAGGAGGTAACATTAACAGCTGCACTTCAGTCATAGGATTTACCCTTCTCTGTGTTGCCCTTCTGTTGCCTGGATCTATTATTCTATGAATTACCCCACAGCATGTCAATCCCCTATAGCCTCTAGAAAAGAATTAGCCACTAAAGATACAGAATAAACAAAAACTAAGAACATTTAATGCAAAACCCCATAAAGAAACTGACACGAAGGAAACTCCCAAGCTTAGCAACTACTTATATGCCGTAAAAAATGCCAGCACCAAGCCAATAGACCAAAAATAAAGTGAAGGATTAGACAGAATTGCTAACTCCCAAAACAAAGTAGCATCCTAAGAAAAAATACAAGTTGAGTCATAGTGGTTCTGTTTTGGCTTCACTTCAAGGTCTGTGGCCTGGAGNCTATGCGTTTAAAGCCAAACCCTGAGACTATGGAATGCAAAAAAAAAAAAAAAAAAAAAAAAAAAGAGTGAAAAAATCTAGCTTGAATGAACTGTCAGAATGAACTTCCCTACAATTCATTTCCTGCCTCCCACAGTTCTATCCAGCCAAAAGGTATATCCAGTAACAGGCATAGCCATGCTACTTTTAAATGCATGACTCCCAAAGGGGAAAGAATTTTATGCATGGCTGCCACTGTATCTGGCAGTGAATCAGGGACCTGTGTTCCCTGGACAGAACTAGGGAAGATTTATGCGTCTCAGAGTAGGGTCAAAAACAGTCAGCATGCTGAACAAGCAGCTGGTAAAGTAACACAGAAAATAAACTGCTGAAGAACTTCCACTTCAGTCTAGAATTTGGGTTGAAGTTGGGCAGCTATTTCAGGATCTGATTTTAAAACATACTGTTGATGATATTTTGCATTTTCATGTAGTAGATGTCAGAAGCATTTCTGCAGGGATTGTTTACCTGGGCTCAGTGATATTTTCAAGATATGAATTCCTTTTCAAGATGTGAATTTCTGCCTACCAAGGGAAAAGCCTGAGCTGAGTGCTGCTAGTGCACAGAAAACACAAAATCTGAGTCAAAAACCAGAAAGCTACAAGACAGGTTCAGAATCTGGAAATAAGGAACCTCTCAGCCAAGCAGGTTCCTGAGCCAAAAGGCTTGTATTAAGATGATTGCTAGGATTATTGTCCTTGACCCAAGGATTCAAGCTGTTTACTGTGCAGTAACTCACCTTAAACACATAGACAGAAATTGATCTCTCCTATCTCTCTTCAAGCAACAGCGTCATAGTTAATAAACTTGCATGGAAAATATGAATTTGGATGTTCTTCTCTTTACCTCTCATTATTTTACATCAAAACTGTAGGAAAATATACACCTATACACCTAGACTTTCTGAATGAATATTTTCTCCTGCAATAGAAATGTATGTGCTTTTTATTTGAGGTATAAAAGTGAGTTGTATATTAAGTATTGCTCCGTAACATCCTGTAGTTTGTCAGAAAAGTGCCAAATGTTTTCCTAGAAAAACATATTTTCACATCAGTTTCAGCTCTTTCTTATGGTCCTCAGGGACAAATTCAGCTGAAGTCAACGTTTCCCCAAAACCATAGTGTAGCTTTTAGTAGTGATCTGAAGTAACAAAAAGCTGAAAGAAAAAGGGTCCAGCCACCCCAATCACTGTAACAGCCCTGATGTCCTGTGTAGTTCATGAATGGTTTGCTCATGTCCCTGTCTTGGCTTAACCACAGCCAGAAGCCAAGCCCCACGCAGCTGCTCACTTTTCCCCCAACCAGCAGGATGGAGGAGAGAACTGGAAGGGTAAAAGCTGGAAAACTCGTGGGTTGAGATAAAAATACTTTATTACAGAAAAGAAAAGGAGCACCCACAAACAAGGCAAAACAAGGAATTAATTCACAGCTTCCCACGGACTGGCAGGTGTTCAGCCATCTCCAGGAGAGCAGGGCCCCATCATGTATCCTAGTATTTACCTGTCTTTAAAACAGAATCAGTCCATATTATTTCCTTTTTGATTTCTAAAACACAGGCTGTTATCCAAAATTAAAGCTAAAAAGCTAATCAGCTCAACAGACCCTGCATCTTCAAATGGAAATTATGTGTAATTTTAGTAGTTTCTGCATACTTGCCTAAATATGTTTAGAAATAAAATTTTGCAAATGAATGGAAAGACCACTAATTGTGGCTGTTTGCAGATGCCTCTATTTGTAGAAGCTGCTATTTCTAGAACTCCCACTGTATGCAGTCTTCAGGAGAAAAAAATTGTCCAGCTACTTTAAATGTGAAGTCACATATTACCCATTTAACAAACTAGAATGCCTACCAGATAATTGGAATGTTCTTAATCTTTACCTGGAATAGTTATGCACAACAACTGAAGTTCTGTCTATATGAAAATATTTTTTATTTTAAGCTTGTTTACATATTAAACAAAATGCTGTGGCATTTTTTATGTGTTTTCTTTATGTTGGATATGATTTATCAATTCCTGGAAACTTCTATGTGATATAGATCTTACAAATATCATGAGTATATTAGATATCAAAATTATAAAGATGTTCAGCGCACCTAAATAAAGTCTCTTTGGTGTAGATGATAGGAACTGGAATAGAACTGTCAGAACCAAATTTATGTAAGCTCTTCACAGGGCAGTGAATATATGCTTTAAATATATAATAAACCTTCCTCACAGATGGAGAAATAAGCTGCTGCTGCTGGTGCTGCTGCTGCAGTGACAGAGCAAAAAAGTTGCTGTTTTTGTTATCTGTTAGATGTGATGGGAATGGCATCACCAGCACTGTCACAATCAGCAGTGCTGATAGATCTGTGGAACTGGAAGGATGCATGAGAATTTTCAGAGGGAGAAAGCTTATTTAAGAATTAATAAGCCTTTCCACTCTTGAAAAAGGAAGTTTAATGCATATCATACTGCACGAAGGAAGCTATTACAAAACAGAAAGGTTAAATTTAGTCTACAGCTCCATGAGTTTAAAAGATGAGAAACATGATTTTCCAGATGAAATAAAGTGCCTTAATTTTAATGTCTTTTTCATGCCCTTCTCTGATTATAACTTTGATGGTTTAAGGGTATAGAAGCTAAGAGTTTGAAGAGTCCAAATTTTACTAGACCAATGGCTGAAAATAACAAAAAAAACCCTGCTTTCAGTCACACAAGCCTTTCAGATCTGTTCTTTTAGGACAGCTTAAGAAATAAGGACAATATTATGAGCACAAACATCCCACATATAGGAGAAAATTAAATACAGTCTATGCAATGCATGACTAAATATTTTTCACATTTTTTATATAAGATGCTCCTTTGTGCTGACAGATATATTTATGTACAGAAGAAAAGTGCAAGAATAATGTAAGCATAAGTATCTAATATTTGTGTACAGATGTCCTTCATAAATGACATTACTGCAGAACTGGCCAAAGAAATGGTGGTGTTTTATTTATGTGAAATAAGACAAAGTTCTACCATTTTTCTCTAGAATGTTTTGTTAAAGTCAGATAAAAATAATATATTGAACTTTTCATCTGCAAAATTTTTCTTGTCAAGTACAGCCATCAGCAGCATCTGTCACTGCAGAGCTGTTGCAAGCAGTGATATCAGGTATTTAGGAGGAAGAGCAGCTCTCAGTGGTACAGGACTTTCAAGTCTTGCTTTTCCCAGTAGTGCATGCACTGTAGTTTGGGATCCTTGCTCCTAACCTATGCAATCCTAGTTGTGTCTATAATATCCTTCATTAACCAGCAGGTGATACCTTTCTAGAATTATGTTTGGAACTGTATATGTATATGATATATGGGCAGTGTCATTCATATTTTTTCTTCCTTTTTTTGTCAAGGTCAAGCTCCCTTTTAGCATTTCAGATAATTTTTGAACTTATAATCCATCTGTCTAACCACTTAGCTGCCTTTCCAAGATGTTTTCTTGCTGCTTATCACTATACTATTTGAATGCATCATGAGATTATTTATAAATGATGCATAAATCCTGGCTTTTTTCCTTAGTAATATGACGGAAAATTTACATTTAAATGCATATAGGTGCAATTACAGCTATGAAAAAAAAATAAAAAAGGCTTTGGCTTAAATAATATTGCAATGAGTAGGAGGATTTGTATTTAGCTGCTTCAATTTTGCACATATTTGGGCAGTTTTACAGGTATTGACAGTTACACCAACCCAGAAATTTATCTGCCTAAACAAACATAATGGAAGTCGGATTTGTTTTTTTTAGGGGTTTTGTTTGGTCGCTTGTTTTTGTCCCAGAACTGAATTTATTTTACAGATATTTCTTGATGATTTTTATTTACAGCATTTGTAAGTGTGGGGCCAGGGAGGCACTACTAAGCCTTTGCCACCCTGAGCAACCTCGTCAGGGATGCACATCCCTGAGCTACATCACAGGTGTGACTCTGCTCAGCATTGCTCTGGCTGCTCTCATGCACTGAATGGCTTCTGTGGATGGTTACCACTCCTGACCCATCGCCTCACCTGTCCAGGTCTACCTGAATGGTAGACCACATCCAGGTCAGAGAGAGAGTGGGACTGGCCTTGGGTGTCTTTCTCCAGGCTGTCCTGGGGCATCACCCTTGGCTCCTGGCTTGTGTGTCCTTGTGGAGCAGTCTCATTCCAGCATCTGCTGATCCTTATAAAAATTCTGATTCTGTTAGTCAAAACTGACAGATTTCTGGATTATAAACTAATCACAAGACACACACAAACAAAGAAAAGAAATTCAAGAATGATGTCCCACTGATTTGTTAATTAGTCATTTATAAGTGAATAAAAGAGATTACCTCATATTTCCAATTAAGTCACCCACAGAATTGATTTTAAAATGACTACTGAGTAAAAAAAAATTCTTTTTTTTCTTATTCATATTTCCAGAAAGTAAATGCTCTTCCAGATATAATGATGATATAAACCATAATAAAAATAATAATATGGTAGTAACATTAAGCAACAGACTATTAAGTCAGTTATTCATGCATACAAAGCATATTTTGACAGAGATTGACCAAAACAATTAGAGAGGAATTTTAATGTAGACAATTACAAGTACAGTACAATGATTTACCTCACAATCATTTCAAAGTCTTGTGCAAGTTTTTCTAGTTGATCTTGCTATGTATAGAAGGTTGAATTATATAATTTCCATAGGTCTTTCCAAATTCCTCCTTTTTGTGATTCTGTGATTCAGAAGTTTCATAAATAAATTCCTCATCCTTTTGATGCTTCTAAAGGCACTGGCCTTTGGCTACAGGAGTTTCATTTTCACCTCTGCTTGTACACGTACATGTCTAGGTTTCAGTTTCTCATAACAAACCTATGCAAAGATCTCTTCCCACATCACAGCCCGACATTCATGTCAGCCCTCTACACCTGATGTGTTTCTTTCTTGTTTTATGCCCCATCCCCTCATATATCTTCTCACATTCAGGACCTAAACATACAATCTTGCACTCAAAGCAAATAATGTCAAAAAAACCCTTAGTATATGGAAAGAAATAAAAACCCCATCTGACACTCAATCTCAGCAGAGATTTTTGTCTCAATATTCAACAGGTTTATTTCATTCTCTGCTTGGATCAAAGGTAGAGTGAATTTTATCTGTTCATTAAAACTCACAAAAAAAAAATTAGGAAAAAAACCAGAAACCAAAGATACAAGTTCCATTTTAAGATTTTGCTGAGATAGATTGCTAGTGGCTCAGTTTCCATACTAGCAATATGCCACAAAAGGTCTTCCTTGTCCTTTGAAACCCATAATCTCTTGTGGGGCCTTTTTCTTCCAATTTAATGTAATTTTTAATGATATATTTATATGCTTCCATTTGTATATATCTATATCCCTCTGTATATGAATGCAATATTTTGGTTCTACTGTTAACAGAATGCTGTCAGGGTCTCACCCTAGTCGCATTAAAAGAAAACACCTACAGGAACATACAGTTAAAGACAATTTGCTTCCTAAATTCCAATTTCTTGCCACGATTTTCATTCCTTTTCCTTTTCATTCCTTTTGAAAACCATTTCCCCTACATAATTTTATTTCACGTAAAGTGATGATGTCACCCTTGTGAAGTATTTTGCTATCTACAGATGACAATAAGAGCTACTATATAAGAGAGTATACTGTGTATGTATGTATACTAGGAAAAGATTCTTCACCCAGAACGTGGTTGGGCAGGTTCCTCAGGTTACAGAACCAAGCCCGACAGAGTTCAAGATTCACTTGGATAATGCTCCCAGGTATATGGTGTGAGACTTTTGCGGTGTCCTGTGCTTGGCCAGGAGTTGGACTTCAATGATCACGATGGGTGCCTTCCAAAAAATCCTATTCTATGATTCTATAAAAATAGTTCATCTAGAGATAGCACAATTGTTTAAGCAATTGTGTTTACCCAGTCTAAAAACCACTCAACCCACCACTCATACCCCAATTAAAATGGAAGCAGATAGCAAATTCCATCCCATTATCAGAATATATGCTTAGAAGATGGTTTGTAAATAATGGATTTGGTCTCTTAGAATAGGACTTATTTTGCTTGTTTATCTTCTGTGTTATATGTCAGTGTTTTCATTGCACAGAGGAGAAGGCAGCACTTTCAAATGCATAAGAGATCTCATTTTAAACATTTGGTCTTGGATGAGAAGCATAACATGGTAAAAGTACCAAATTTCCCTCATAAGTGTGAAAAGTAACCAACTAAAGGAAATGTAGGTGTGTATCTTGTAGGCTCTTGCACCTGTTCAAGTAGTATTAAAATTCCTAAGTGGAAACTTGAAATTAGATTTAAAATATTTTGTATTTGTTGCTTACTACTCTTGTGCCCCCTGCTCTTCCTTAATAACTGTAGCACTGATTGATTTCCAGTAGAGATGATCATGCCACCCTAGTACTACCCAATAATTGTTCTATGAAATTACACAAGATATTGCAGATGAACGATATAACTACACCTACACTCACTTTTTATAGGAACCAGGTTTGAGTGACTGATTCATGAGATTGTAGCTGAGTTCTATGTGACCTCCCAGGTTCACTAGTATAGAATGACTTAAGGATGACATTTTGACAATCTAGTGAAAAGAACTTGTGATAAGAAAATGTCATTAGCAATTTGTAAACTCTGGGAAAATCAAAATATGCTTCTAGTTGGAATAATTGGTGTTTCATTATGAATGAAAGCAACAAAAATATGTAAGCATCTGAATACTTACTCGTATTGTTAAACCTGAAAATGTAGGAGACCCAAAATTGTGGTTAGACATCTTAGGTTCCTATATTTGTGTGATTCTAAATATGCCTTATATAGCTCATCTTGACTTCACAAAATTTAAATAAGCAGCTGTTAAGAATGGTTTTGTACATTCTATACACAAAGGAACATGATTTATTCCTGTTGTAGATGTATTTCAAATTGTTCAAATTTGTGTTTCAAATACTGATCTGATGTTTCAGTATTGTTCATTTTCATAAGTCTGTCGTTAGCATATAATGTGATTTTAACAACTTCCTTAGTTTAATTTTAAATTTGAATATTCATGGTTTGTATTATAAATTCTAATCAGAATGATGACTATTGATATACTTGTTCACATCCCCGCATGACTTTCAGAGTTTGCCTTCATACCACTTATGGGACTGAGTGTCTACTCATTTCATGTACAGCTCTGGCTGTACATATTCTACCATCTGACATTAACCATCTGACACTCTCCATTTGTGGTACAGAGGAAGTAGGTGCCAGATCAGGGACTGTGAATTCTGTGTGTTTTCAGAGCCAAGTGTCCAAAATATATGTTCATCAACTTTAAGATGGTGAAGTAATAGACCATACATTTATGGCTCATGGAGAAGTCAATATTTGAAACATCCACCATGCTAAGGGTGAATATTTCAAATTGAAAGAGCAGCCAAAGTAGGAAATGTTTTGATCTCTGTATTCCTGGTGGTTACACCCAAAGTCCATTTGGACCCTTTGGGACCTTGAAGTACTCTTTCCTGAGGGTACTTGGTTGGTTAACACCAGAGGAACTCCTAAGTCTCCTAGTCCTCCCAAAAAAAGCCCCTACACAGTCTGGGAGAAGATAAAGCTCCTGTAGTGAGACAATGGGAAAGGCAGTGGGGTTTATTTTTTCACTTGTGAAAAGGCAAGTAGCTGTGGAGTTGCCTTCACTCAAGGACCTAAGTGTACTTGGTAAATAATGCAGAAGGATGAGGAGATCCAGTGCCTGCTTTCTGGAGAATTTTCTTGGGAAGAAATAACCAGTTATGTGAGTTGCATGTCGTAGGAAATAATGTAGCAGAAATTACGTGAAATGATGAAGAGCAAGCTTCACAATGAACTGGGTGAGTGCAGTGATGTCCAAAATTAAGTTGGTGTGGCGTTCAGCAACCAAACAAGTTTCTTCTGTTGTCTTGAACAAACACCATGATGCATGAGTTCCAGATCAAAGTCTGTACTTCTGGACATTTTGTGGAATGACAGAGATCCAAGGAGTGGGCAAGTTAGGTGTCTCTGTTAAGGCATGAGGTAGATAATCAGAATCTAAAGATCATAAAGACGGTTTAAGGATGTAGCATAATTTGTAAGAGTTGGTAAAAGGGGACTCCTACAAAAGGAATAAGAAACATACAATTGAATGGTCAGAAGATATGCAAATGTATCAGATTATGTGGGAACTGATCATTTTGCAAATGGTATGGGATAAGGGCTAGAGATTGTATTGGATTTGGCCAGGATGGAGTTAACTTTCCCCGGAGCATCCCATGCAGCACTTTGGCTTTACTTGTAGTTGGAAGATCATTGATAATATTTTGACAGTTGCTGAGCAATACTCCTACAGTAGCATGGAACTTTGCTGAATTCCCACACAACAGCCACAAGGCTGGGTCTGGCCAAGAGTTTAGGAGGAGACAGAGCTGGGACAGATAACACAAACTGTCTAAAGCAATGTCTCATATCATATGACTTTGTACTCAGTAATAAAAACTGAGAGGAAGGATGAGGAAGGGAAGCAATGTTTGTTGTTGAGGTGACAAAGCAACTGCTACATATACTGAGACTCTACTTGCCCAGAAGTCACTGGATGTTACCTGATGATGGGAAGTAGAGCAAATATCATATTTTGTTTTGCTTCTCTGCACAACCATTGCTTCCTTTGCTTAAACTGCCTTTATCTCAGCCCACAGACTTTTCATCTTATTTTCTCCCACTGCCCTGCTGATGTGGAGGAGTGAGAAAGTCACCAGCCAAGGTTAATCCACCATATTTACACAAAAAACAGGTCCAGATTTCAGAGTCAAAATATACTCCAGTGACAAGCCTTCACACGTTTTGCATATCTGGAAAATCTGAGTAATTAACAAGAGAAACAAACTGAACACAGACACAGAATGAAACTAAGATATGTTGACATTTTTCATTATAAAATCCAGTTTGAATTTATCCTTAATGTAAGAGACAAAGATATTTTGGGTGGTGGAGGAATACCTAGATATGCAGTGGCCAGCATGAAAGAAGATGTGTAAGACAGATATTATCTTTGCAATGACAGAAGGAATTGAATTTCGATTGACTTCTATGGAATAAAGAAAAAAAAAAAAACTTACTACTTTGTGTTTTTTAAGTCTCCATGAAATAATTTGTTTTTTTCTGTAAATCACTGGTTCTGAATACTTTTATACATTCATAAAATAGATTGATATTTAATCTTTGGGGGAAAGGCATCTGTTAACATTTCCTGCAAAGCATTAGTGAAAAGTATGTCCCAATTAAAGTCAGAAGTTTTCAGAGGATGTAATGGAGTCATCATAGATATTTTCCAGAGAGTAGAAATCTTAGCATGTGGAAAATGTTTGGTTTGTAATTAACACTATGTAGTTATTGTTAAGGAATGTGATTTTTTATTTTTAAAGCTGACAATTTTGCTTCTATGTTTGTGTTAAAATTTTCTACCAGGAAAAAAAATATATACTGAAGATGAAAAATGAATGGTTAGATAAATAAAGATTTTTTTTCTCATCAAGAGTGTGCACTTCTCCTTTTTTTAGGCCAGTGATACTCTACGTACTGAGCGATACTCCTTTTTTAATATAATGACCTATCCAATGTGCTTCTTGTTCCCATCCCTCTCCACTATTTTTTCTCCGCAAAAGTACTTGCTTCATTTCTACCAGTCTGTTCCCAAACATGAAAATAAGCTTATTTTAATAAAGTGTGAAAAAATGTCCAAAGATAGCATATCAAAATTTCCAAACACTATTATGCATCATCAGAAGATGGAATTAAAAAAATCATTTCTCCTTCGGCAGCTCCAGACAACCAAGGAATATTGAAACATTTCCGTAACTTCACTGGAACCAAGTATTGGCTGCATTTTTTGAGATTCAGATAATGCCTTAACACAATCTTTAAACTATTATCACACTATTTTTTAAAAGTTTGGAAGGTCATTCACAGACATAAGGTTTCCTTTCCTTTCCTTTCCTTTCCTTTCCTTTCCTTTCCTTTCCTTTCCTTTCCTTTCCTTTCCTTTCCTTTCCTTTCCTTTCCTTTCCTTTCCTTTCCTTCTCTACTACCTATTCAAAATTGTGGTTGTGCCACGAAAAGATAAAAAAATAAATCAAACTAGCCACAGACATCTAGTTAATTTGAGAAACTGTTAAGTCAACTAATGGTTAAATCAAATAAAGCTGATGGAAATATCTTTCTTAATTGAATATTAACAGCCAATATCTACTAGATCGCAATGATTTTTTGTCACATAACTCATTAAATATATAAATTTTTGTATGGCTTCATTTCCATAATTCTCTTTAAATATGTACAATGGGTAAAAGATTAACAATACATTTAACTAATTCTAGGTACCCACAAACTTAGAGGTTTCTTGAGCATCAAGGTCATGTAATTCCTGTGAAAAACCTCTTATAAACCTGTCTGTTGTTTTTATAATTTGCCTTAGAAGTATTATCACTATTCACCCTTGAGGATGGAATTCCACCTGATACTAGATCGACATAATGTAGATGTGATAAAGATTGAAGTCGTGACATCAAAGATTTTCTTTATATGGATGATGGGAGCCAGTTAGAGAATCCTGGGTGGGTTACAAAGAGTAGTTGTGCCTCTAAAGAGAACAAGTGTGATCTAAAAACTTGAATAAAATGAACAACAAATTATATAGAAAATAAAGAACAGAGTTCTAATTCTATTTATCTAGAAAACATAAAACTAAATTTAGACATATTGCATGTGTTTATCAAACTGAGCTATGAATAACTCTGTGCCTGTTTTTTTGGGGTGGTTTTGGGGTGTTTTTTGGTTTTTTTTTTTTTTGTTTTTTTTTTTTGTTTT
>WEIU01010827.1:7877-22455 GCA_013389925.1 Aegithalos caudatus | reverse complement strand
TTTTTTTTTTTTGTTCAATAGCCTTTTCAGAATTCCCTGGGATTACCTGACATTTTTAGCTATTTTTTGTTGTTGTTGTTACTTTTTTTCTAATATATATTTAAACTTAAATTAAATTAAAAATGTGAATTTTAGAATATCTGTTGTTATTGCAGTAGAATATCTCTTAAAACATGCTGTGTCATTTCACGATGCTCATTATGTGCAGCACAGTTGGATATTCCTTTGTTTCCTTTGTTTCCTATACTGAAGTCGTGGTAGAACAAGGTTATTGAAAGAATGATATTTCAAGTGGAAAAAAAGAAATTCAGTCATGTACAAAACCAATTAAATCAGTGTTACGTTAATGAACATGAGAAAGGTACACTGCAGAGCTGCTGGCATCAGTGGATGGGTTTGTGACTATAATTGTGTATATTTCCTTAATGTATTTAGCTGTGCATCAGTGAGGTAAATGGTGAAAAGTGGAATCAATTCATGCTTTGGAAAATCACTCCCTAAAACATTCAGTGAAAACTTCTGCATCTGTCTTAAATGATAGCTACATAATTTCTCTTTATGGAGGCAGAGAGCAAAAATACACAGCATCACAGAAGAGGAGAAACTCAAGAAGTTCTATGGAGACGCCGTAGTTCAATACCCTCTTGCTGAAAATAAGGTCAGCTAGAGCAGCTTGCTTGGGGGGGTGTTCAATTGGCTTTTGAATATCTCCAAGGACACAGTGGCATATTCCTGAGCAACATGTTCAAGGGATCAACCAATCTTAGAGTGAAAAAGTATCCTCTTTATTTAAACGGAATCTCTAGTGTTTCAGTTTCTTCCCATCACCTCTTGTCCTGTCCCTGAATACCACTGAGAAGAGTGTGTCTCTCACCTTCTTTACCCTCCAACCAGGTATTTATACACATTTCTCCTTGCTTCTCTAAGTACCTTCCTAATCTTAAATAAAATTTAGGGACCTTGTTTCTAGGTGCTATTTTGTTGATATTTTATAGAAACACCATATGGTTCATTTAAACAACCCTCTCCTTTTGAGCTTAGGGTGGTGTTTATAATATTTAGCAAGTACGTTGAGAAAATTATTCTGGTCCCAGAATTAAATCCTATAGGCTCTTCATTGAATGGTTATTTATATACTTGCTATATATTTATGTACATTTATTTATGTTTTAGTTGGTCAAATGTTTGCTATATAATAATAATAATAATAATACTAATAAGCATTAAAAGAAAGTTCTGTGAAATTCCTCTGCCATGTAATGCTGAAAACCCCTCATAGAGTTTTAAACAATCATGTTTTTTCATTCATTTTGAAAGCATTTTTATATTTAGTGATTTCAAGTAAACAGATCAACTATTAAAAACATTAAGGAGAAGATTAGTGACAGCTTATTAAAATCTGCAGGTTTTTAAAAATTTATATAATTATTTTTTGTGTTTGGCAAAGTTAAAAAATCCATAAAATTGATTGTGGCCTTTTGAAGGTGTCACTGTGAAATCTGTCACTTTGCAGTATTTACCATTTCTTTTGCCTGAAGTGCAATAGACTGCTTTTGTTGACATTCATGATATATTAATTTATTTAAATGCATTAGGAAATGTATGCAAATTCTACATAAAGGCAGATTCTTACCTATCACCTTTTCTCCACAGAAGTTAGTCTATTTGCATTTGTAGGAATAACAGCAGAAGATATTGTAAGAGATGGAGAACAAACAGGCCTATATTTAAACATATATAATATAATTTTCTTTTTAGTACAGAAAAATATGAGCCAAATCTAACTGTTGTTTCTTCATCTTAAAGCAAATAGACTATGCATTTTTCATGCAAGTGCTAATTTTTCAAGACCCTCATCTGTCTGGCACAATCTCATTAATTAAAATGTACAGCAAGATGAGTTAGAAATGGCTGTTTACCTTGCATTACTTGCCAGATAGTCACTAGCAAATATTTTAATTTTTTAAAGGACACGTGGGGGAAGGTTTAGCTTTTCTAGCATTCACAGAAGGTAAAGTACCCTTTAATGAGTCACAGTAAGGAATGAAATCCAACAGATTACATCCTGTCAGTAATTGCCTCCCACTTAACAAAAGAAACACCAGCTCAGAAGTTGCCACTGGCATCATGTCTACAAGATTATGTTCATGACAGAGTGAGCAAAACAGAGGAGCTGAGACATAATAGGTATATTATAGGTTAATACAAAGACCCTGCATAGCCTGCAGAAGCTTTTTGAAAGCCATTACTTTTCAGAAAGTGGTGTGATGTAGTCACAACATGAAAACTGCAGTTAACAAGCATGATCCACACATTATATTGCTTCATTCTCTGAATAGCCTCAAGGTGGTGACCAATGTGTTTTTCATTACACCTGTATAATAAAGAAATAACAAGGACTTGTGAACATTAAATTGTGTCTCAAGTGAACAGGATACTCTTCTTGTGTACAGATTAAAATTTTGGGCTTGGCTAGTGTTATTTGGGCAGGAAAGAGAAGTCCTGTGTACATCCTAATTCATGATCGTGTACTAATTCATGATCTGTTTCAGGCAAAAAAAAAGTTGTATTTTTCCCAAAATAACATTCTTACCTTTCTCAGCTACAGTTTTTGCTGCCTCTCTTCAGCCAACACTAGCATCTTGGGGCCCTACAGCAAGTCAAGATTAGCTATGATTGAAATCTAATAATGGAAGTAAAAATAACCAACACCAAAGATAAATTATCTGACTCACCTGATTGCAAGTGCTGATACAAGAATGAGAACAGGTTAGAGTCCCTTTCAGCAGCAGGCAGAGTTAATTTAGCATAAGTCAATTGTAAAACAATATCATTAAAAATCTGTCAACTTTTCTACCTGTTTTTCCAGAACTACACCCCGCAATCTCTCCTTTATTTCACAAGGGATTTATAGGCCTCTCAAAAATTCATATAGGCTCAGGAAATAATTCATAAATATCTGGGCTAAGTTCAATAAAAATTATCTAAAGTATCTAAATATAAATACAGAAAAGTACACCTAAAAGGAACACTGAAGCCTAATTCTTCAACAGAAAAAGAGATAATCCCATATCAACATTAAATATATAAACTTAGGTAGCCATATACAAAGAATATAAGAAAGAAAATGTAGAGATGCATTCCTCTATTTGTCCAATGATGTAGTGATTATGGTGGCAACAGAACAAAAACAGACAGCTATTTTAAAATCATCCTTTGTAAAACACACATAGATTTCAATCTCCCCCATTCCAGGAAATTGCACTACACATCAGTGTTTTGGACTACTCTGCTCTATTTTTTTTCTGAGGAAGCTCTTTTACCTGAAATACCTATTTATGGAACTTGAATATATGTCCATGCTAATTGGCCAAGATCTAGTGGTGACAAACACAAGCATTGCATTGTGGAGGTGGTCAGTCAAACCTCTCTCTTACTCATTCTTCCCAAGCAGTGAAAAGTTTGAACTCCCCTAGTATCAAGACCTGAGCACTTTTTCCTGCTTTCACAGACTTTGGTCGTCAGTTCTGATGTGCAGATGTCCTCTGCCATCTGACACCAGAGAGCAAGGAACTGCATCCAGACAAATTACTCGTCAAAGACAACCTGTGCATAGTCAAAATAAAACCATCAATATCCATTTTGATCTGAACAGCAAACTGGTATAATTTACACAAGCAAATGTAATGCTCACAACAACAATAAATTAACTATGCAAATTATTACATTATGTACACATATAAATTCACTTCATAAGCAATCAATCTGTCATACAAACCTTGAGTTCCCTGACTTTAATTGACCTGTCACAAGCCATTAAATTTGACACAGAGAGTAGCAGAATTTCATGGATCGATCAGGCCATGAATACCATTCTTCTCTGAGCAAATAATTTTCAGTGGGGTCTCAAACAGGGCACTAAGGTCAAAACATAGAGTCTGAACAAATTTTAACACATAAGCAAGTATCTATACAATTCCACTATTTTTCAAAGAAATTCCAGAGATTCTACAAGCTTGATTGAATTTTTTTAAGTTTCTCATATAAATGGCAGCCTCTGGAAGATATATGTATTCAAATATTTCCAAAATAAGGCTCTTTCATGGTATAATATGGGCCTGAAATATGTATTTGCAGCAATACTGCTCTTATTGTTAAATCAGTACATTCGTTTACTAAAGATATTAAAAATTATTATTTTATTTTATAATTATTTCATCTGTATCTTTAATCTTAATAATTATTTTATCTGTATCTATAGTTCATTTGTGCATTTTTAATCCATATTTAATTTATTTTATCTGGTTTTCTGAGGAAAATGTACAGGCACAAGTCGACAAAATCCAACGAGATGTATCCCAAGGTCTTGAGGGAACTGGCTGATGTAGTTGCTATGCTGCCCACCATTCAAAAAATCCACCAGTATTAAAAATAGCAGTCAGGAAAGTCACCAGTGACTGGAAAAAGAGAAATATCATGCCCATTTTTAAAAAAGGAGGAAAGTAGGACCCTGAATACTACTGTCCAGTCAGATTCACCTCTTTGCCTGTAAGAACATGAAAAAGGTCCTCCTGGAAGTATGCCAAAGTATGTGTGGGACAGGACAGTGACTAGGAATAGCAAACATAGCTTCAAAAAAGGTAAATTGTGCCTGACTAATCTGATCATCCTTCTATGATGCAGTGACTGCACTGGCCATTGAGAAAATAATGTCCTCTACCTTGATATCTGCAAGGCCTTTGACATGATACCTACACAACATTTGAGTTACTAAATCAGAGAGCTATGGATTTGATGGATGGACTATTCATTGGATAAGAAATTGTCTGGATAACCATGTCCAAAGAGTAGCAGTCAATGGCTCAATATTCAAATGGATATCTGCAAAAAATGATGTCCCTCAATGGTCTGTATCAGGAACTGGCACAATATAATTACTTACAACTGAAAGCCTTGCTGATGTAGTAAGCAATGGGACTTATGTTAAATATTCTGGTTCTTTCAAGAGTTTCCTCTATGATACTTCTCTGAAAAAGTGTTTGTATTTACTGTATGGAATTTCTTATTACTTTGCCTGCATATTTAGATTTTTACATTTTTTTCTTTCATAAGAGCTATGAGCTGAACAATCTGGTGTGTTAAATCACCATTGCATCCCATTGAAATGCATATTCCTTAGGATGTGAAAACCTCTACATTTTGGATATGTGAAACTAAAAAAGTCTTTAAAATAGACAGACATTAGTTATAGAATTTCTTTCTGGAGCTAAAAACTATTTTATGAAGAAACAGGTGGTTCAGTAAAAGGAAATTACAAATCACTCAGCCACCAGAGCTCTTTCTGTTGAATTCCCAACAAATATATTTAATTCAATCACTTTTAAAACCTCAAAAATTACTGTATGTTAGGAAGCACTGGAGTCTGAGTTTCTCTAGCTGTTTCAGATATCCATATGTCTGTTAACTTTTGTCAGATTTTGACTTTTTAGTGACAGCATCATGTATTTCAAAGAACTAGTCAGGCTTAAAAATCAAAATTTGGATTCTATTTTTCATTTCACATAAAACTTTGAAGGATTAAAATACAATATATGGTTTTGGCAGATTATAAGGCTGGTGTTCAAACAGCACAAGTAATTCATGAAGAATAACTGGCTTTGGAACACTTTAGACAAATACTGAGCAATTCCTGTTGATTTATGCCTGTTGCTGACTACTGTGTTGTACAATGATTTTAAGAAGTAACCATGTGTTTCAGGAGATTAGAAGAATATATGTCAGCAAAATAAAGGCCCTATAGGAACGATCCCTTGTTGAAGGCTGGAAATAGTGGTTTTCAGATAGTTATATTTTGTTTAGTAAGTTCCTCTTAGAGAAACCTCTTACATTCAAAGAAATGCAAAGTTTATTCCTCCTGTGCATACCAGAGTGAAAAATCCCTTTTACTTCAGAGACCTTTAAGAGACTTTCACTGCTGGCCGTAGGACTGGGTTTCTCATTTCCCTTTTAAAACATATTAAAAGCTAAACATAAAACATATGAAAACATCAGGTGAGTAAATAAATAAACTATCTGGCAATGTGAGTTATGAATAGGATATGCTGTACATGAAGTCACTCAAATTTTGTGGTAAAAAATAATTTTGCAATACTTCTTTGTAATGATATACTTGAGGTTGATGACAAACCAATATCCTTTACCTAGGATACTAAGACCATGAGAGAAAAAAATTTGTCATACCTGCTTGTCTGGTTTATCATCAAGATAAGCTCACGGTGAAGAAAACAAAACAAAACAAAACAAGGAAAACAAAACAAAACAAAACAAAACAAAACAAAACAACAAAACAACATTCAGGCTGTAACCACTATATAAAGATTAAATAGACAGCAGTTGTCAAGTGACATGATAACTCTCCTTGAACCTGTCTGCAATGTGGTGTCTGATGCTTGGGGTCTGCGCAGATTCTTGCTCATATAAATCAAGGGAAAACTTTTTAGGAAGGAAACATTTGGGGGTTTTAATTCAACTTTTGCAGTCATCTGTTTTTCAATTGTTTAAAGTGTCTACAGACAAATTTAAATTAAACAATATATTCTGCTGATTTACTTCTGCAAAGATTGCTTCCTCATCATGTCTCTCACAGGATCCTTCTGGACAAAATGTCCAGCATTAACCTGGATAAACACATTGTGAAATTGGTAAGCAACTGGCTCAGGGGTCGGGTGCAAAGAATTGTGGAGAATGGGGTGACATCAGACTGGCCAGCTATCACTGCTGGGGTTCCACAGGGCTCCATCTTGGGCCTTGTGCTCTTCAGTGTCTTCATAAATGGACTAGAAGGGATACAAATCAAGTTTGTAGAAGATACAAATGTGGGAGGAGCTGTTAATGCCCTCAAAGGCAGGGAGACCCTGCAGAGGACTTCAACAAGTTAGAGGACTGGACAATCACTAATCATGCAAAGTTCAACAAGGGAAAGTGCCAGATTCTGCACTTGGGATGGGCAACCCTGGATGAATGTACCGACTGGAGAATGAGATGTTGCTGGAAAGCAGTGCTGTGGAAAGGAATCTGAGGGTCCTGGTGGACAGAAAGTTGAACATGAATCAGCAGTGTCCTGGCAGCCGGGAGGGCCAGCCCTGTCCTGGGGTACATCAGGCACAGCATCACCAGCTGGGCAAGGGAGGGGATTGTCCTGCTCTGCTCTGAGCTGGGGCAGCCTCACCTCCAGTGCTGGGGGCAGTTTTGGGTGCCACAGTGTAAGAAAGACATTGAACTATTAGAGAGTGTCCAAAGGAGGGCAATGAAGATGGTGAAGGGCTTGAGGGGAAGCTGTGTGAGGAGCAGCTGAGGGCACTGGGTCTGTTCAGTCTGGAGTAGAGGAGACTGAGGGGAGACCTCACTGCAGTTACAAACTCCTTGGGAAGGGAAGAGGAAGGGCAGGCACTGATCTCTGCTCTCTGGTGACAATGACACAGTGACAGGAGCTGAGAGAATGGCTTGAATTTGTGTCAGAGATTTAGGTTGGATTTTAGAAAAAGTTTTGTCACTCAGAGGGTGGTTGGGCACTGGAAAGGCTCCCCAGGGAAGTGGTAACAGCACCAGCCTGACAGGGCTCGAGAAGCATTTGAAAAATGCACTTAGACATATGGTTTGACCCTTGGGGCTGTCCTGTGCAGGGACAGGAGTTGAACTTCAATGATCCTTTTGGGTTCCTTCCACCTCAGCATATTCTGTTATTCTGTAATTCTATGTCAAAATGCAAAACACTCTTTAATTTATGATGCTGATGAAATTACTATAACTTTTCTGTGTTTAGTAAAGAATATATATATGGAAAATCAGGCATTTTGTCATGATCAGTTAATGTGAAGAACCTGCTTCTGCAGACCTTTTTGTAATACAGAGATATGATAAGCTCTGCATTTTACCGTCATTAAAAATGGTGTTCATAAAAGTGTAGTATGTCCTAAAATCACAGAAAGTTTGAATATTTATATGATAAAGCATTTTAGATACTTTAGCGTCAGTACTCTTAACAACTTTTTGTTATTAGATTTGAAAGTTTAATTTAATGAGATCTGATTCTTACAATATATTTATTGTATGCACATCACAGGGCATGAATAAACTACATTACTGCTAGTACATTTTGAAAACATTTTGTTAAATATGCAGGAGTACTTTTTGTAGGATCATAGAATCACTGAATGGTTTGAATGGTTCTTTGGAAAGAACCACAAATATCATCTAGTTCCAACCCCTCTGTCAAGGGCAGGAACACCACACACTAGATCAGGTCGTTCAGGGTTCCATTCAACCTGCCCTTGAACACCTCAAAAACTTTTTCATCAGAGCCTGTGAGTTCAATGGTTTCAGACTGACTTGTAGGATCAACACAGCATTACTTAGATTTCTTTTCATTGTAAGAATAATACCTTCCTCTTTCCTCCAAACATCATTGCTGTCACCATTTTTCCTCTTGAAGCATTTGTCGTTTACCCTCTTGGTCTCTTGTATCCCTCGATTCAAAAGTCTTTTTCACCACCCAGTGATCTTGATTAAAGTTATAATAAAATATTATTCCTCCACTGCCAATCCTTCAGCCACCAACTGAACAGACACTATCATTCCCCTGAGGTTACCATTGCCTCCATCTCTGATGATTTAAATGTCTCACCAACAAATAATTTTTTTACAAAGTATAATCAAAAGATTATAATATTTTTCTTTTTCTTTTTTTTCTATGAAATTTTACTAAAAATAGTATTATTGCAAGCATATAATTATTGAACAAAATTTTTATTCCCTCCACTCATTTCTACAGAATATCTTGCTATAACTTAGCTCACCATTAAAATTAAGTGTGTGTACATATGAAAGTGAATTTATAAATCTTCTGAATTATACCGGCTGAAAAAGGCAAACACAAATTAAAGGTAATCCCTAAAGATAAAGCTGACATTAAAAAATTAATGTTTGCAACTGAAATGATATGAGGCTATTTTACATTGTACTGCATTACATGCAGATACAACAGCAGGGATTGGTTTATATCATTTTATACACAAAATGAAATGCCACAATACTATGAATAATCTGTTTGATACAATTGTTAATCCAATCTTCTACTCCACAGAACTATTTTTTGTATGCAATTATTAATCAATCCTTACTGTAATGAATTGGTAATCAACCAGAGAAATTCATGTTTATGCATCTTTAAAGCACAGCAAGTTTTCATTTCCCAGTAGATAAAATGTATATTTACATTCATTTAATCAAACTTCTAGGACATTAAATATGTAGACAGTCAAGACAATAAAAAAATATAGATTATACCCTTCATTCGTGACTCAGTGGAGCATTGTAAGTGCCAAAATCTATGCAAGCAGGCCTGGTTGAAAGATCTAGGCCAAATTGATAACAGCATTGATTTGAAAACTCAGCAGTGACATGAGCTCTACTGCCAAGGTTGGACATATAAATAAGATACTGACCCATGTATATATTTTAGGCAGCTACCAGGTACTGGCAATAAAAATATCTAAATTTAATTGCTTTCTAGAAGATGAATACCTGCAATTTAAAAAAAAAATCAAGTCCCTGGGTGATGATAGATATACATACATCCCAAAAGAGATACTTTCTTACTAAGATATCTAGAAGAATCTGGGAAGAACCTGGCAAAAATTGGCCTAAAGACATATCCTATGTCCATTGTAATCATATAGAATCTCTTTTTTAATAATTCTATCAACATTATGTTATACTGGGGTAGGGAAAAGTGCCCTTTTCAAAGTAGTGGTCACCAGGATCCTTAGTAACTGCTTAAATTCTTTTGTCTTTTCTAGAGGAACAAATGTCAGAGTACATATGTATGGATTTAATCACAGTCTGTACCATATTTTCTATGACACAAAATTCAATCAGAAAACCTAAATACAGAACTGGTCATGTAATATGACAGGGTTTGTTTTTTTTTCTACTGGAGGTGTTGAAGGAGGTGGAGTATTAATAAATTTTTATGAAGTTTTTCCTTAGAAAATAGGACAAATTCTTCAGATTTATGAAACACAACTTGAACAATCCCTCTATGGACATCAGAGATAAGAAACTGACCAAAGTTTTAGAAAAGATATGGTAGTCTTTCCCTTCCTTACATAATTTTGCTTACATACAATAAATACATCTGCAGCTGTAGCTGTATCTGTGGGAAGTTATTGACTGAAAAATCCTGAAATCATCTTGGAAAGAAAAAAGAGAGGAATAAAATAAAACTTTAAAAAAGAAACAATAAAATAACAGCTATGTCCCCCACCAAAAGAAGGAATCACAGGCTTTCCTAGGTTTTGTGGGGTTTTTTTTGGAGAATGCAAATTCCAGAGTATATAGTCAGACTGTATGTCTCTCCATCAAGTGAACAAGAAGATGAATGATATTAAGCAGTGTCCTGAAAAATAAGAAGCTTTTGAACAAATTAAAGAGGAAATAACTTGTGCAGTGGCCCTTGGGCCACTCAGTACAGGACAAGATGCAAAAAATGTGCTCTATGCTGCAGCTGGGAAGAATGGTCCTTCATGGAGTTTTTGGCAAAAAGTACCCAGGGAGACTTGAGGACAAGTCCTGCAGCTTTGGTATCAGAGAAACAAAGTATCTGAGGCCTATTAACCCCCAAGTTAAAGAGAGATGTTACCTCAGGAAGAAGTTTGAGCCCCTTCAGAAGGGATTTACACTAAAGCATAGCCTCTCCTGACCCTTGACTACCAGTGCTGGTCTGGATGACAAAAGGGAAAGTCCCTTCCACATGTCATGCCACTGTGCTGCATGGAGTAAGTGTCTTGCTTGATTGTGATCCAAGTTTGAATAGTAAACTTTATGGAAAATCCTACTTCTGGGACAATTTTGCAAATGGTAAGAAGGGACTCTGGATGCAAAAGTCAAATTTGGGTTTTTAAGGTTGCGACAGAATGGAAAAGGCCTCTGTCAGCATCAAACACTTGGGACCCTTCTGCAGAATTGTTTTTTCCCTCTCCAGCTTGAATCCTACACAGCATGTCTGTGAGGCAAGAAAATGAAACAGTCATGGAAGAGACAGGACAGAGGTCTGCCCTCACATCTGAGCCAACCTTCTAGATCTTGTTCTGGCTCCTGTGTGTAGGAACCAGCAACTGTTGCCTGGAAGCATAGCTGGCAGCTATAGCACACAGACAGTTGTCTGTAGTTCACATACATGTTTTGCACTCTGTGAAAGGCTGAATTTTGCTATGAATCTATTCATTTCTTCAGACTGTTCAGTGAAGAACTAATGGTACATTTCATGCAAAATAAAGGATCTAGATTTCTTCATTAAAACTTCTCTGTGAATCAAGACAAATCTCTAAACATTGGGGCAGCCACTTGAAACAGCTTCAAAACAAAATATAGATGTGAATATATAAGAGAAGGCTTTAGTTGTTGTTTTGGTGGTTTTTTTTAAATTCCTGTAAGACTAGAGTATTTATCTTCAGTTATAAAGAATGCATACAATATTAAGCTATTGTGTAAAGTTATGTTGAACAGTTCTGATAAATTAAGAATATAATGTGTTGGAAGTAGGTATACATAATTTTAAAATATTTCAAAATTTGGGAAAATACAAGAAAAAGCTTGACTTTTTGGAATTTTCCTGTAGGACATTTGCATTCAAAATCATGGAATGAAAATAATAAGAAACCATTTTCTGCCTTTATTTTCTTCTTCCTTATTACCTTTTTTTGGTACTTCATATTACTTCTGGTTTATGTATTAATTTCAGTACTGTCTGTTAAGGTCTATCTTTCTATGTCTGAGTTTCAAGATTAATGACTATTTTTCTGCTGTCATGATAATTTTGTGGTCTAGATAAGTTTGTAGTAATGACTGTAAAATAGCTTAGGATTTTTCTTCAGCTGCTGAACATCCTAAGGAAAATATTTTAACCAAGAAAATTACAAGACTGCCAAACTAAATAAATGTCACCAAACATAAAAATAATTGACTTTTTAATTTATCAATGTAATTCCAAGAAACTCTCATCCCAAATAAATGCCCTTATAAAAAACCCTTCAAAGGATGCCCTCTGTCTGACCACATAGCTGTCATGGAAAAAAAAAAAAAAAATTCTTCAGGCACAACTTCCTTTTGTTTCCCCATGCCAACTGCTCTCATTCCAGTATAGACAATTCATGTATTTTGGGAGTATTATGCCCTAGTTTTCACTCCAGACTCCTACTTGGAGTACTTCTTGGAGTACTACAAGACTATGTAGTTTAATGATTATCAGTATCACCTTCCCCTTTTAAAAGGACAGATATGTTTTCTGTACCTTATTCTAAATCTCTGCTGAAGGATACCAGGAAACTGATGTAATTTGAATATAGAAGAGATATTTCAATAGCCTGGAATATCACAATCCAGGCAGAGGTATAAGGAAAATTAGAGTTTCAAGACAGCATGATCAGGAGACACAGTGAATAATAAGTTTGTTTAGTTAAGATCAAAATGATATAAAAAGAAATATAAGTCATTAAAGTGAGCTTTATAATGCTGCACAATTTCCAGCCTTCATAGAGGTAAACATAACCTCCAAACAGTTTTGTGTCTTATGTTAAGCAATAACAATTGGATCTTTACCTTTGAATTTGAGACACTGAACTGAAGCACTGTCTCTACAGTCAAAGAAGCATGGCTCAGATATCAAATAGAATAATCATATTAAAGGCATTGGTAAAATTCTGAGGCATGCTTTCAATTAACCAGTCTATGAGAATACCTAGTTTATCTGGGATGAAAACTTTGTAGGGATACAGAAGCATGTGAAATTATTTTTTGTGAACATATGTCGACTTCAAAGCAGCCCTTTATCTGAAAACATGCTATTTTTTCTCATATCTTCTTTTGCAATCTAAATTTACTACTTTCCAGTTCAGTAGCTATTTAACTTCTTTAGCAATACATTCTTGAAGAGAAGAGAAAAGATAGAGAGAAACTTACATGTTGGAATAAGAACTGGAACTGTGAGTGGGTTTATAAATCATAAAAATTATGTTACCTTAATATTTTTTTTCCTGCATATCCATAATTTTGTTCTGTATAGGAGCAAAATATCTGCCCCGCTCTATCTTTGAAGTTACTATTATAATGGAAACTGGGCTGCCCTTCCATAGTTCCTGTGCTAATGCTTTCAAGGTTGAATAAAAATACAGTTATATATATTTTTCAAAATAAAAGTAGAAGTGAAAACTCTACACACATGAAAAGATGTCCTTACCAGGTGTTGTGAGTTAAATAAATAAGGACTAAAAGTTTAATGAGGAGCTGATAAAATAGGAGGAGAAACTGAAACTCTAAACCAGGATTCATTCAACCAATTAAAAATACGGACAACATCAAAAGGAGCATCTGCAGTACAAGTACACTAACATAGAAAATTTAGAGATCATCGGGGAACTTGTTTTTGTCATATTTTAGACAGGATGTCAAGCAGTTCATCCTCACTCCGCAGGAGCAGCAAAGTCCTTGAGAAAGCTGTAGGACTGCTGACTTATATTCTGAGTGCTCTTTGGAGGACACTGGCATAAATGCTGGACACACACAGCTTGTGTAGCTCATGGGTCTCCACAGAAAAACTTGTCAGATATCCACTGAAATAAATTCTATTCCAGGTACTTTATTGACAATATATCTGTGATGTATGTCTATAAAGACACTGAAGTTTGTGACAGTCCTTAGTTTTATCTCTTTTGATGGTGGTTAGGTTCTTGAATGCCAACAGGAGATCTGATACATGCATTACCAGAAAATAACAGCCTTTGAACAAGATGAGAACTCACTGCTTTACATTTTGCCAGCTTGCAACATATTCGGGAACTTCTTATCAGAGCTCACTAAGCACAGTGTGAAATCTTGTATTTTTAAAAAATGATAAAATTTCTCACAAGGTCCTCCTCTACCCCATCCCCCTAAACAAAAGAAAAAAGTAAATGTCTTTTGATGAACAGATACTGCCTTCAGCCCATGCTATATGTACTATATATAGGGACTTCTTATTTGTCCTCCTTGGCAAAAATGCTAGTTTAATGATATCTTTGTTTATTTTGCTTTGAGAATTATTTCCTCCCTAGAATAAATATTGAGGTATAAAATGCTGATGTCACTATAAACCATGAAAGAGATACAGCAGATCTGGGAAAAAATCCAAAGCGCTTCAGACTGACTTTTCTGCCAACCTCAGGCTTTTTTACCCAACGTTCTCAGTCCTCAAAAACAGAGACATCTTCTGAGATAATGCAGGCATAATCTGCAAATATTGGACTTGTGTGATTGAAATGCAATATTTCAGTTCTTTTTGTCACAAGAGAAAAAAACCCAAACCTTATCTAAAATTCACTTCTAAATTATTATGTAGCCATTTATTATCTAAAATCATAATTTTGTAGTTTTGAGTTATTTTCATCCATCAGTACTAGATATTTATGTCTTTCCCCGAACTATGCATATTTCAAAGAATGTGTGTATGAGGAGGGAAGAGGAACACATTTTTGCAAGTACTTTC
>WEIU01010826.1:13301-34608 GCA_013389925.1 Aegithalos caudatus | reverse complement strand
AGTACCCAGGCCACCAAAGTTTTGTCCACAGTATCTGCTGGAGGAATCATCCTGTGTATGCTTCACAGATAAAAAATTGTGTCTCAGTTGCGCCACTCAGCACAGGCCAAATCCATGCCAGGCACAGCACTAACAGTTATGTAACACAGATGATCAGGGAACCAGTGCTTGAACTCAGTATTTCTTACATTTGTTGCAGTAAGAATATAGCCTCATTGCCTCTACTGCAGCCCAAATCTAAATGCCGTAGCGAAAAAATTGAATGGTCACTACTCGTTTTCAGTACAGAAACTAAGCATGAAAAGCCCAAGCTGGGAGTACTGCATAATATCATACAGTGTAAGAACAATATATGCTAATTTCTGTATGATATAGTAAGAAGACGTACTTTACACTTTTGAGGATCAAAAATTAAATTTTCTTTTCTGTGAGGAAGAGACTGAAGAACATGGCTTTATGAAAGCAATGCAAAAAACATGTCTAAGTGAGGTAAGGAAAAGGGGGGGGTCTAACAAGTTTCTCTCAATTACCAGCATTTCAGATTTGAAAATCAGAATCCTACAAAATACAGTTCCAGACTCTCTGAAATATTATTTAAGTTCAATTTTACTTACCAAGTCAATTTTACTTACCAAAATACAAGACAAATAGCAACCTGTATTTTGTATGTGTCTTGGATTAAGAATACTATAATGTAAATGTAAAGATTTTTTTCATTTTATTATTTTCCAAAAAGAAAAGGCTTTGGAAAAATAAAAGCAAAAGCCGTGAAATACTCTTCTTGCATGATCATATACTCTACTATTTATATTTACGTCTACAATACACCTATACTATATATCCCATTCAAATTATTTAATATTTTGAAATCTAATTAACAAGGAGTTGTTTTTTTTTCAAGGCCACACAAAAAAATCTTGCTTTCCAGCTAGTCTCCACAAAAAAGTCTGTGCTCCCCCTTTGAGTTACATGGGATTTTTCTGGGATTACATACAAGAAATAAAAACACTTCACTTCACACGAGTTTCAGCCAGAGAAACAAGAATACTTTCTGTAAGTTTGATAAAAATATGTAGAAGTCCTCTGTTTAGTTTTCAAGAATACAGGAAATAATCCTTGCATCCCCTCCACAGAACTTTGAATTGCTAAACTTGTAAGAATAATTTAACAGATCCTTCACTATAGATCTGCCTTCATTAAGAAAATAAAATTTGCACATGCACGCACACATACACTTCTCACGTTTTTTGGTTCCATCCTTACACATGCATTATTTCAGATGGATGGTTCATGCTTTTCCCTTTCACACAGAAATATGTGTATACCAACCGCTCCTGATCATTTAAGTTTGCTGGATCTCTTCCTGGTAGGGGCCTATGACACAATAGTTTCCCTATGGTAAGTATTTGCTTACACCAAAGAAACAATAGAAAAAGTATTCCAAGGCAACAAAATCATTCACTTTCATGTCTGATTTCATCAAACTCTTTTCGTTACTAGTAGGTGGTTAAATAAGGTGTGAGTTCATTTAACAGAAAGAAAATTGCAAACAATTTCAGATCTTCCAAGAAGAGATTCTGTGGCCTAACAAGCATGTCTCCGGTGCCACAGGGAAACTGCCTTTTCATAATGCCTGTGATAACTATTTGTGCAGCTGCTCAAATAGCTTACCACATAATGTTTTTATTACAGAGACTGCAATTGCAAATCAAATTATCCATATGCCTTACATTTATTTTTCTAAGTTGTAATCATGAACATCTCTGAGGATTTTCCTGTTATGACCACTCCACTGTTTAGGTTTGATTTGCAATTGGCCTTTTTGTGATAGATTAATCTACCGGGATAGTCTGCTTCTCTCTGAAATCTAACCTATGGACAGTGTACTCACCAAAGCTAATTTTTCTCCTAAAAAGGATAACCTCTCCAGGCTCTCCCTGTAATCAGTGGTGACAGGTTGCTTGAAAGATGAAACTTTCACATATCCAGCCTTTCTGAACACATTTTGTCTCTTTCCATTGCTAGCCAGGAATACAATATATAATCTATCATTTAAAGTACACATCAGCCTTTAACATCACACTCTTACATTTATCAGTCATATTTTTCTTATTGCATGGTTCTCAAAAATGAAAATACACCTAAAGAGATTCAGATATCTTGGCATATGTCTCAGTTCCTTTCATTTCTATCATGAACACTCAGTGGAGCCAGCATGGCTGAAAAGTGTATTCACTACAATCAAATCACAACACACAGATGGACAACTTCTGAGACAATGGCAAGGAACAGATGAAAATTTCTCAGTATTAAACTGATAACAAGAAAGAAAACCATCTCCAGAAAAAAAAAAATCCTCAGAAGAAACTACCTTCACATACATCACGGAAATATCCCTTAGCTACAGTAATTTCAGGAACTTCATTTACAATGAAAAGATTAGGCAATTTTCTTTCTCAGTTTCAAAACATATGTATACTGTTTTCTTGCATACTTCCCTGAGTGGTTAGATTTATTAAACATGTAATTTACTGGATAGACATAATAAAAAACTTTTTTTTTCTCTGTAATGCTTCCTATTTGCTTTGGTTGAGCAGGAGTTAATTCTTAAAGACAATTCTTTAGTTAACTCTTAAAATTTATTTCACTTCTTTTGGTGGCATTTGCTGAAGGACTCTTCTTTCTTACCCAAAGACACCGACAAAAATGATAAACCAGCAAAATGGAAAGATTTTTTATTCTCAAAATTGGATTAAAAAATTAACAGCAAAGTCTTCAAAAGTAAGGCTAACATAAAACACAATGAGATTAGGAAATGAATGAAAAATATGGAAAAAATGCTAGGAGGAAAAAAGAGGACTGACAGACACAAAGAGGAGGTTTGCAGGAGAACATTCTTTGAACAAAAATTTCCATTATATGCATCCAGTTTCATTCCTTAGTTATTTGCTAAAATTTGTATTCTTTTCCTTACACTGCTAAAATTTGTATTCTTTTCCTTACACTCTGCTAGCTACAGAATTATTCTGAATTTTCATGTCTGATTACAATTTGTACTCTCTTAAAGTATATAAAAGAATAAATTGATCAACATGGTTTTTACTACCTTATACTTTAACATACTTGTATGAGAAATATGAGGAATAATACATAGCACAAAACTCTACTTAAATTTAATTACAAATCACAATTCCTAGCTCAGTTCAATGCCACATCACTGCTATGTAGTTGAACTATCGTAGAGCTTCAGAATCCTAGTTATGGACAATGGATTATTAACTCAACATTAATAAAACCCATACAAATACATCAGAAATGCATCTGCTTTTGCCTTTGAGAAATGAATATTAAGCAAAAACCAAGAAACAACATGTCAATATACAGCGATTGTTGGGAGTGAAAAAGAATGTATACAATTACTGTTGACATTATAGAAAATCACTTCAGGATATCAATTTCTTAACCAATACCCAGCATTATGGAAGTAGAAAAGGCATTTTGCAGTGAGACAAGAAGTACAGTACCATTTGATAACCTCTGTTTTGTATGTTGGCCAAAGTCCTTTCCGATTTAATTCATCCCTAAATGGGTTTCTGATCACTGACGTGGAGAATCAAAGGCAGAAAGTAGGCACAAGTAACCCCATCACTGTCATGTGTCAACTGAGCTTGAGCATAGCCGGACAACTGCTAAATCTGAAAAATTATTAACATCCTTAATTATATATTGATTTGATTTCTTCTCATGTACTGTGACACATTCTTTTTCTTAGAAACTGTACAATAATACCCAGAACAAAGTGAGAACAGGGAGAGTTGAACGATAACTTTGGCATTTCTTACATTTGCTGAATGTTAGATTATGTATTCAAAGCAAAAACAACAGGGAACCTATCATGATGTGCACAAGTGGAAAGTCTTAACACAGAATCAGGTGCTCTGGAGATGGATTGTTTGTTTTTGGATTTTGTTTGGATTGGTTTGGTTTGATTGGCTTTGACATTTTTTCCCCAAAAAATATAATTCCTATCTGAAACTTCTAAATTTTGAATTATATTACATTAGTAAGCAAATGCTCTGATCATAAATGTCTAATCTACTTCACTTAATTCTCAAACAAGAAAAGTCAAAAGGGTACCTCTCAGCTAGTATTGTCCTGTCAAAGACACAAAGATTTCCATCCGCTAATTGCATCAGTACTGGGACAGCCAGATGATGTTATAACAAGAATACATATTTTTGCTGGAGTGTCTAAGGACAAAGATGATGGATGTGCAATACAAAAAAATAAATCAATAGTCCAAAGCTACGGGCCTCACAAAATCAATTTTGTTGCCTAGAGTGTTCTTCAAAAACTATGAAAAAAGCAACATCTTGAAATGAGATGAAATGATATAACAGAATAATAACTGAAAGACCTGAAGCACTTTAATCACCTGAGTATTTTGGTGGTTTAATCACAATGCAATATTTATGTTCCCACCGGTACCATTCCATTATATGGGACTTTAATCTGTTTTCCTTGAGGGTAAGAGAGAAATGCCAAAAGAAAATTGTTATCCATACAAGGTGTTCCCTCTCTCCAAAGCTTCTCTCTCCATACTACCTGTTGGTTTTAGGGTTTATTTTTATTAATAAAACAACAGAAAATCAGGTGCAGAGCACATTTCTTCGATTTTCACAACCTCACATTGACTTTCACAGAAATATTTTTCTCAGAACGGAAATACTAACTGAGCACACAAATAAAAACATCAGGAATAAGCAAACATAATCAACTTAAAATTATGATGTGAGCCCAGATTTCAGATGTATATTTAAAATAAAAATAATATGCCACCTTAGTAAATGTGACAAGCTGAAATCATGTCTCCTCAAACTAAAGGCAAATTTGTTTACAAACATATAGAAAAAAGATTTACACAGACGACAAATATTTTCTTAGAATTATTTAGTGTACTCTGAAAGTAGTTCTATGTGAAGTTGGCAGTGCAAGTTCAAGTGAAGAAATCACTTCTCAATCCCAACAACCAACTGCAAACCAACTGTCTAAAAGCATAGAAATTAATTACCCAGAAGAGAGAAATAACTCCTAGCTGGAGGGGCAGTAGTCAAATGTTAAACAATTTATATTATAAGGAGCAGATCCAAAGAAAGTCTTAATATCTACAGAACAAATGTACGTGTCTCAACTCTCTGCAAACTGGATCAGGAGCCCAAGAAGAGTTACAAAGAAGTCCACAGCGAGCTGCTTATAAGCAAATCAATTCAAAATTAGAAATTCAAGCACATGTATCAACTCTACTCATCCAAAATCTAAAGGCCTTTATCCAGAATTGCAAAACAGCAGGTGAAGTTCTGATCTACCCAGGATAGCTAGGGAACTGTGAACCTATGGATATATAATTCCACCAAACTGGGACATGTGCTAAGCTGGCTGATTCTGCGGTAGTATTTTCTAGATGAACCTGTGCCTTATGGTGTGGTTTGCTTAGGCTTAGCAGAGTTCAGAACTCCTACCCAAAGAAGAAATTATAAATAAAGCAGTTACACAAGTCAAACAGCAGTTGAGAACTGTGGGTTCTAGTTCCAGCTTGCATAATTGTACATGCATTTTAGTTTTTAAAAAATAGCACAGAACTATAGAACTGTTTAGGTTGGAAAAGACTTCTAAGATCACAAAGTCAAACCATCAACCTAACCCCGTCAAGTTCACCATCAAGTTATATCCCAAAGTGCCACATCTACAGGTCTTTTAAACAGCTTCAGGCTTGGTGACCCCACCACTGACAGTCTGTTCCAACATTTGACAACCCTGTCCATGAAGAAACTTTCCCTAATACGAAATCTAAACCTTCCCTGGCCCAACCTGAGGCCATTTCCTCTTGTCCTATTTGTTGTTATTTGGCAGAAGTGACCAGCCCCCAGTGTGCTACAGCCTCCTTTCAGAAAAGTTGTAGAGAACAAAAGAGAGCCCCTGCAAATTTTTTTTTTTTCTTTTTTTTTTTTTTTTTTTCTCCAGACTAAATACCCCCAGCTCCCTCAGCCACAAAAGATTTGTGCTCCAGACTCTTCCCCCAGTTCAACTGCCCTTCTCTGGACACACTCCAGCACTTCAATGTCCCTCTTACATGGGAGGCCCAAAACTGGACCACAGGATTGGAAGTGTGGCCTCACCAGTGCTGAGTACAGAGGGACGATCACTGTCCTGCTGGCCACACTATTGCTGACACAGGCCAGGATGCCACTGGCCTTCTTGGCCACCCCAATGCCAAACAAGCCAGAAATAAAGCTGCAAGCAAAATAAATTAAAATAACTATGCATGTTGTGTTTTGTTAGTGCTACAGCTATGCATTAGATTTGCTCAAAGCATACTTCCACTATGGACTTCTCACGTAACTTAAACACTTCCTTGTCTCATTTGAAGGCCAGATACACACCTGCTGATATTAAGACAGGTATTGGCATCCAGTATAAACAGATATGCAGATGCCACTGTAATTCTGCATAAGTCCAGTCCTGAATATCCAAATCTTCCTCAAACATGGGTAATTAATTCCCAAAGGAACACAAATTGAATAAATGTATTAAAGCAAAGCATGATATGAATTCTTAACTCTGTGAAAATGATGTTTCATTGACATATAGACTCACACTCCCGGTACCTTGTGAAAGCTCTGATTAATTGCCAAACAAAATGTTGATTGAGGCCTACAAGCCCTTCCAGGTTATATCCATTTCACAGATATTTCTGCTGAAGCTCAGGAAGAATTTAATGTTTCCATATTTTACTTGTCCATGCATTTTCTGTGAATTCAGAAGTCCTAACTCACACACGACCTGTCATTCAATAGAAAACTCATACCCAAAAAATGAAAAATTGAAAAGGGAAAAAGAAAATACTGGATGTAATGTATCATCCTCTGACATGGGAAGGTTTTCATTTTTCTTTTATAAAAAATTCAAGATGCTGAATTAATTAGACTATTAACACATTAAAAGCAAGTGCTAAGTGTGAATAGCTTCAATTTAATCACAGCTGAATAAGTTCTATTTTGCACAGACTTGTGCTGTATTTTCAGCTAAGAAATTAGATAGTAATTAGGAATTACCCAGTAATTATGATCTAAGTGCGATGAGTCTCTCAATGTGTTAGAAAGTACCTATAGAGTATTGATTACACATTAGAAGTTTACTATAATCAGTTTAAAATTACATGGTTTGTACCGAATTTACTAAAGCAACAAATGCTCCAATACAGGTGGATCTTGGTAACTCCCAATTTGTGTGTTTCAGAGTTGCAGTGAATTTTTTGTAGCTTCATATACAAGAGTGATCATTGAAACAAAATGAGATTGATTGGTGCAAAAAAAGGTGAGACAACAGATTATAATTGAGGTTGAGGATCACTTTCCTGCTTATTCAATTACAATATAAAGCACTATTTTGTGAGACTTTTACGTTTAAGATGAGATTCTTGACAAAAAAACTTGAGACATTTTTGAAAAATACCATTAAAAGACCATCAGCGGATGTCATAGACGAGAAATGTTTTGATGTTCTTAAAAACATTGAAGAATATTTATTAAATAAATATCCTTAGAACTGTAATTCACAGAAAGCCTGTTGAAATAATATCATTAATCACAGTTGGGAATGACAAAAATATATTTTGCTTCTCACCAGTATGGTAATAACATTTTTTGGAGTGCAATCAATCTGTCTTCCTGTGCTTAAACAGGTGATTTACCAGCAGTTGCCATACTGGGAAAACCACAATATTTTTCATTAAATGTTGAGGAATCAGAATGTTCTGAATCCTTTTGTACTGAAGGTATATATTTAAAAGAACACAGAAAATTTATCAAAACTAGTTTTTACACTCAGATTTGTGTAGTCATGGTGGTCTTATTCCTTTGAAGTGTGTATCCTTAATGCCACATCAGAATCTTTCTTTTAAAATTTCAGAAATTATAACTGATGGAATTCAAAGAAAGCTTAGAAATAATCAAATTCTTGTAAAATATGCATAGGAACAGGAAGAATAAGTGTCAAAATGAAGAATAAGAACAATGTGAAAACTGGGTGTAGAATACAGTTTATGCTACTAGTATACTAACATGGCTTATTGTATCAATAACTTATAGCATTGAATGGTTTTTATGCAAATTTCAACCATGAATCAACTAATTCTCTGGGAATCTCAATTTTTAGTTTAAATGGGAAAAAAAAGAAGAAAAGCTAAAGTTAATAGCACCAGAACTCCGAGAGAATTGTCTGAGAATAGTCTGAAATCTCAGAGTTTATAGGAGAAATTAAGAGAACTTCAAATACATTACACTGTAAACACTGGAATTCAAGACTTTTTTTTTTTTTGGTGGGTTTTTCTTTAACTGAAACATGACTTCTGAACACAGAGTTGACAAAATGCAAAGTATTTTAGAACCAGACTGACTTTTGAAAGGACTTTTTTATTTCCCAGGGAAGAAGCAAACAGTTGAAATGTTCTGGGCAAGAGAACATTTTTTTTAGAGCATATTCAATCACATTAAAGGATAATTGTTGCTGCTTATTAGTAGCTATGAACCATTTGGAGGAGCATCACTGCCTGTGGAATACACAGGCTGTTCTGAAAACTCCAGCACAGGGGGGACTTGTACCTCTAGGCACAGACTTTTGCTTTTGCCATCTAACACTTAGGTCCTGCTTCTTCCTTTAGAGTCTATGCAATATTATTGCATTTTGTAAAATAGAGTTCTCCAAAGTACGTGAAGTACCTTTCAGACAAGAGAATGTTTTTTCCCAAGTGTTCAGATGCTGTAAAGCATGCAGTATAATTCTGCTTTGTGGCTTCACACTTGGTTGAATGCTACAATACAACTACATCAGGTATTCTCAGTCATACCTCTAAAATTTTATTTTCAAGGACTGGCTACATAGGTAGAGACTGTCCAAAGTTTATGTTAGCTTTAAGTTATTGATAGTATCAAGGCAATTTTATTGCAGCCAAAAGAAACTTCAGTCTGGTCTACTTCTATCCACTGTTTACCTCACAGTGACTGCAACAAGTGACAGGTGAAATTACCATGCTGGAGAGGCACCTTCCACAGTGGAGTGGCACTCCACACGTCTCTCTTTCAGGCCTGTAAATACTAGTAACAATTTTGTTTCATCTAATTTTATTTTATTTGCAAAATTGTTCTTGCTCTGTATAATATAAATTGATAACATGAAAACAGCTGTTAAACTAAATATATGAAATTTTCATTTACCAGTCAGGTAAATCAAACAGGAGAATTTTGCTGTTCCTAAAAGTCTAATTCTTTTAATGAATAGGTTTCTGTTTCAGATATCATTCTGGCATAAATGCACCTCAATACGTATTCCAGGCTCTGAAGACTCTTTTTTATCCCCTTTTTTTTCTCTTTTATTTTTCCTCTTCTGTCTGCTTTCATAAAACAACAAACTTATTGTATTTGTTTTTAAATTGTATTTACTCCAGATAATTCACAGATTTATAAAAGACAGCTTAGAAAATAAGATACACAAAAAGATATGGTTTTGTGATGCAAAAGAATACTTCCCTTTGAGTCTATACAGAATTTTCTTTCCTTCTTCACAAGATTTAAATGAGTTTTAAAAGAGTACATTTATCTTACACATTTAAACTACAGTGTCATTACAGAGTATATAATAAGACTTAGTAAGCACTATTACGACATTTTTAGTTTCTTATCTTATATAGTAGCAAATTTGTATAATAGTCCCTATGCTGGGAAGCTTGCTTGGAGACTGTTAGTCTCCTCTAGAAAATAGACAAAGTTCCTGTATCACAGCACTATTCCTTTTCCTCAATCACTGGAATACACTCATGTTCCCTTCTCTTGCTCCCTGCCAGCCTTATGACTCTGGCTAAGAGTTTCAGCAGAAAGCTTCAACCCTGTTTCAGAGCACACTCTGGACACGTGGTGAGGGTGCTCTCAAGACATGAGTGGCAGCATCACCAGCAGAACTTTGTTCTTTTATATCTTAATGCTCTGCAACAGGGCACTTGGGAACCCGAGGGAAAAAGAAACATCTACTGAAAGGCAGGGCCTAAGTTCCAGAGAGAGCACAAATTCAGACACACCAAATATGCTTTGGGCACAAAAAAGCCCTTTGGTCACTAACAAGACTCTTCAGAAGTTAATGGAACCCTCTCTTCTGGCTTTCACACAGCCTGTCTCAGGGGGCCTGGATCTTCCCCCTGGCATTTATAACTCAGGGTTAAACCTGTATCTTGTGACTCAGATGAGTGAACATGTTTTATATGCTTCCAATGACTAAAACTCCTAATTTATTTTTCATCAATGCTCTCCTTTTTTATAATTTACAAAAAATTACCAATAGCAATGACACGTGTTTTATTAAACAAGCAATATACTCTTTTTATGACATTTCTGAGCCTTCACCTAATGTAAGGAAATCTTTTGTATCTAAAGAATTTTGGGTTGGGAGTTCCAGAGCTTCACATCACACACACTACATGAAGAATCACTTTGGTTTGTACTAAATTGGTCACCAGGTAACTTGAACTTAAGGTAAGTTGACTTTAACTTTTTAATAACACTTCTTTTTTTCTTTTTCCTTTTTTATTATTTTTCATATTCTCTTTATTATAAGTTTGTCTACTGAGAGTGGTATTCACAAATGCTGAACTGGGGAAAGAGTTCCTTTCATCAGATAGATACTGATCTAGTGAGATGGCAATGACTAAAACATGGCTTCTTCCAGTTAACTTAATTCTGAACAAACTTCCACAGAGTCTGACTTAATAGACCACAAATCATACAAGTCCAGGAAGATGCACCACAGTTCCTACTTTCACAAGCCATACAGAAAAGGAGAAAGAAATACACTTCACTTACCTCATCTTTCACCTGCATCAGTAAACAGTGAAGAAAATAGCCCAGATCAGTCTCTGCAATTTCCTTATAATTGGGAGCAAAGACCTGCACCTCAGATGCTTATTAGCTTATGTGAGATAGAAAAGAGAAGGAAAGGACCCTGTATTTTCTGCTAACCACCAGTGAAAGTGGAATGAAACATAATCCTTTTGTGGAAGGAGGAGACAGAGGTATTCCATGTCATCCACATGTAAGTACTGAATAAGTTGAACAGTTTCACATGGTAGGCCTTGCAAATAGTATCTATTTCTTTCCTGATAATACTAAAGTTTCAAAATTTTATGTCTAAAAAAGTAATGAGTTAATAAAATCCATTAATTTTGGACTAGTACTTTTCATTTAGTTTTGGGGCTTTAGTTCTTAAATTACAAATATCATGATTTACTGTAGTTTTATATAGGTGCAAATTAATAGAGCACAGATCTAATGAAAATATGTTGAAAATACACTTTATTTTGCTCACAATACAATCAAGACTGAAGATATATTTAGATTGTGTTTAATGCCTTGCCAAGCTATGTACCTGGCTACACATGAGTTTTCCCTATTATTCATCTGAAATCACTGTAGAAAAGCACAGTCAAGAAATTTACAGGCTACTTCAGGCTGAAATTTGGAAAAAAAGCATGTGTGGTATATTCATTAATCAATGAAAGTCATTTTTACAGTCTTGCTTTGTGCCAGATACTGTAATTAGATCTGTTGGGGGAAATTTTCCAATTTATAAGAAGTCCCCCTGAAATTGCTTCAGTTCAGCCAACAGATTTCACTTATAATCTTTCATCCCACAACTTCTAATAAGTCACAACTGTCATCAGAAATAACTTGCATTTGTGAAATTCCATGTAACTGAATTTTTCTCACGAAGTAAAATAAAGTCAGAGATGTACAAGTATTTAAACAGATCTAAAATGTAAATTTCATTTGTGCCTTCAAGTCAGTATCTAAACAGGCATTTTTTCAATCTGATTTGAATCTTATACTTACTAAAGAGTGAGTATAAGGTATTATATCCTGTAGTAATGCAAACAGAAAGTATAATATGAAAGAGTCCTGCAGAGAACTATTAAAATGCCATGAATTTCATGAAAACGTTCTTTTGAAAGCTTGTGAGGAATTAATTTATTTTCATCTATATGACCACAAGTCAATAATAGAAATTTCAAATTCAGTAACTTTGTAATAATTGAAAATAAGTACAGATAGATTTACTACCAAAAATATTTTGCAAATTAATTTCACGAAAGTAATATACACCTTATTGATTTCAGCTGATGACTGGTGTAAATGTATTCACAGTATATAGAACTCATAGTACCAGTTATTAAAGACTGAAACTGGCAAGATCTGCACTACAAAGAAAACACATACTTAACTGTAGATATAAATTAGTTCTAAATTTCTCCATAATAAAACTGCTAAGTGTGCAGCAATAACTTCAAACTTCACTGTTTTGCTCGATATCATCTAACTTGAAATTCTTCTACAACACGGGTTCTCTCGACCCTCAAATTAATTAGTTTGTTCTCTACTTTTATTTTTAATCTTTCCTAAACCTTCTGGTAGCAGCAAATTGCTTGTGGAGAGCACAGAATTGAATAAAACAGCTGGACTAAACTAATGTGTTGGAGGGAGGAAAAAACCTTTGCAATTTATTAATGTATTCAAAAGACTGTTACAAACTTTACAATTTAATTATTGGAAGATTATAGAACTGCTTCACTGCTTCTGTACTGTGTTAAATAAACTGTACGTGCAAGGAGTAATAAATGAAATTGTTAATTTCAGTGCATCCTTAGGGAATAGTAAGAGGGGGAGTTTACATTATTTAGAGCTCCAAATGGATTTGAGTTTATATACAGTAATAAATCTTAACTACATTGTTAATTAACCCTGCCTCAAGCCCCTTTTTGCCTTAGGAGTTGAAAGACACAGTGTCTGTTAGGATAACTCACCATCCATGTGCTTAAAGATGCTTAGGACTGGGAGAATTTGCCGATAATAGGGGACCAAGGCCTCCCCCACCATTTCAGCTGACACCACCAGGTGCTGGATGACTTTCAGTGTGGTGCACAGGACCTGTCGGTTACGAAGGTTCAGTGCATCTGTGATGCAAAAAGAACAACAGACAGAAAGCAGAATTAATTTCTAAAATGTAGAGGGAGGGGGAGGAGTTCTCTAATGGACAAATTTAATTAAACTATACTCTGTTGGGAATTGTAAGTGGGCCTTTATTAGCCCAGCTTAGAAAGATCCCAAAGATGGATTGCAGTCCTGATGTTATAAAACACTGCCTTGTCTGATTGTTTTTTGTTCCCACAATTTGTGCTGACTCTTCAGTAACCCAAAGAATGCAGCTCATTATTCCCTCACACTGCCTGTATAATACTGGCGTGGTCCAAACAAATGAAAAATAAATGTTCAGTAAGTACCACTTGGGGCCAATGGAACTATACAACTGCAAGACAACCTGCAAAGGTTGACAACAGATGCATTCTAGTGCAACAATTGGTATTTGTATTTTTGTACTCATTTATTTCATGATCATTTTATTCATTCAACTGACAATTCCTACTATTCTGAGAATCACTACAATGAAGCAAATGTTTATAGAAAAAAACCCCACAAACAAACCTTGTAGGCTTTTTTCAAAAGAAAAAACATTCTAGGGAAAAAAAAAAGGTTTTGTCTAGCCTACTTAGATGTTTCTCTTAGCTTTCAGTGTCATGCTCCTAATCTTATGACACTAAGACATTTAATAAAAACCTCTTGTTCCTCCTCTTTTAATTTTACTAAAAGCAAGTGCTTTGCATTCTCTCTTGTAATTAAAAATGAGTCATGCTTGAAATACGTGTATATTTTTTCCTTGTATAATCTATTTATAAAAGCATTTCTGAAATTATGCAGCTGGATAATTTTGACAACAGGTGTCAAATTTGGTATGGTCTTATATATTGGCTTAATACTCCAGTGTTATGGCCAGTTACATAGATTTCTACATCATTGCACTGGGACAGAACTGAAAAAGATAAGCTCATATTCATTGCTATGTTTTATAAACACAGAAATACATAAATAAGTGATTTGAGACACCATAACAAAGTATAAGCATTTAGAAAAAAATTTCAGCAAAGAACACAACAAAATTTGAAGAGGAGTTATTAGTAATTTCTTCAAGAACTGCCTCTTCAAATGGAAGCATTAGGATCAAAGACATCTCTACTCATTGCAGAGGTGTTGGAGCTAGATGATCTTTAAAGGCTCCTTGCAACCCAAACCATTCTATGATTCCACAGTTCTATGAATTAGTATTTCCTGTGCTGAGTTTTACCAGTGCACAGGAATGCCATTTCATAATGAATGAAGTAGTATTTTCACAAAGGAGCGATGTCAATTTTTCTATCTCTTTAAGGAAACGCATTGTACCCCACCTGCTTCGGCTGTTTATCACATGCCTGCTGAGTGTTAAAAATTGGAGCTAGATCTCCAAACCAAGGGCAGGACAGACTGGTTGTGTGAATGGACAGAGACAATTCTCAAAAATCAACCAGTAAATAATCTTCCTTCATGCCTCTTGGAATGGTTGTGAACAACATACTGAACCTACTGTTAAAAAACAGAAGGCCCAAGGTATAAAGGTACTATTACACCTCATCCAAGTTAAAGGAGTACTGCTAAATGAAAATACAGACTGAATTCCATATTTCTTATTTTCTACAACAGTCCCTATTCTAGTCATCAGGCTGCACTTAATTTCATATTGTCTCTGAGCATAATAATGTGTGGACAGGAAGCCTAAAAATGCAGCATGCTCACAATTGTGTTCCAGCAAAGAGGCTGGCTATTTGAAATTTTGCTTTTGCAGATAGATGTTCTAAGGCTGCTTTAGCGAAGAGAGACACCCAGATACAATTTTAAAGATTGGGTCCAAGTCACTGGTAGGAAAATACTCTCTTAGAGAGAAACAGGCATTATTCATTTTCATGAAAGAGTGGTTGGAAGAGCAAGTTTTGGGGTTCCAACTTACAGATTTATTCCCTATTAACTTGCCATACATATAAATAATAACTAACTGAACTAATAGGGAAATTGTCACTAACAGTGGTAATTTGCAGTACAATAGTTATGTCATGTATACAAGCATGAGTTTTTATATTCAATTTTATGATTTATTTCAAATTAGTAAAATGAATTATTCATATATACACAATTAATTAAGGGATATAAAAATTAATCATCGATAGAAATCACTGCTTCTCAATTTTTAACAAATTGTACCCACTCCCAGGAATTGTACTCCTGGACTGTAGAAGTTGTCCTAGACTATGAGAAACCTTACTTCTAGGCATGCCATGTCATGTAGCATATGTCATCTAAGTAGAAATAACTGTCCAAATACTCCTAGGAAGAACTGTTGGATGGACCCCATCTGATGCCATAGGTTTGTCTCTGTCCAAGCAGAGCAGCAGGTACCTACCAATTTCTCCTTGGATTATGGTGGCTTCAGTCTATTCCTCATCCCTGTCTCCAGCTCAGGGGTATTCAGGGTGCTCTGAGAATAACTGGTCTTACAACTCAAGATGGAGGCAAAGAATGCATTAAGTACCTCAGCCTTTTCCTCATCCTTTGTCATTATACTTCCCCCTACAACCAGTAAAAGATTGGACATAGATTCTCCTTAGCTCTCCTTTTGCTTCTGATATAATTATAGAAACATTTTTTATTAGATTTTATGGCATTAGCCAGATAAAGTTTTACTTGGGCTTTGGGACTTCTAATTTTCTCCCTGTATAACCTTATGATAACCTTCTAGTCTTCCTGAGTTGCCTGCCCTTTCTTCCAATGGTCATAAACTCTTTTTTTTATCCTCTGAATTCCAGACAAGTGTCTCTGTTCAGTCATGCCCATCTGCTGGCTCATCTTTCAGCACATGGGAACAGTTTGCTCCAGAACCTTTAAGATTTTCTCCTTGAAGAACATCCAGCCTTCCTGGACCCCACTGCCCTTCAGGACTACCTCCCAAGGGTCTCTGTCAAACATGCACCTGAACAGGCTGAAGTCTGTCCTAAGTCCAAGGCAGAAGTTCTTCTGACCTGTCTCCGTACTTCTCTGATAATTGAAAAGTCTATCGCTATGTGAACACGTGCCCAGTATGGCCTTCAGCCCACCACATCACCCACAGGGATGTCCATCCCCTACCCCTACCAAAACATAAGACTGAAGGGCTTCACTGGCACTGTCCCTCAGAGTGGCATGCTGCACCCAGGCTCATCTCTAGTGAGCCCTGTTTGATCCCCTTTCCCCTTTAAATCTAATTTAAAGCTCTTTCAATGAACTCTGGTAACTCCTGTGCAAAGATGCTTTTCCCCTTCTGACACAGGTACCAGTAGACCTCATGTAACTTAAACCGATCCATGATCCAAAAACTCCAAATCCCGCCAAGTGACACCAGCCTCAGAGCCGGATCTGCTGGCTCTTCCTATTTCTTCCTTCATCATTCTATGCAACTGGAAGGGTACAGGAGAGAACCACTTCCACTCCTGATCCCTTAACCAGTTGTCCCACTGCCTTGAAGTCTCAGTTGTCCTCAGATGTCTTGTTTGGACTTTATCACTGCATGCTTAAAAAGTAAATAATCAATAATAATCTGAGGGCAATCTGAGGGGAGGAAGTTTTCTCTTCATATCCTTAACCCTTGTGGACCACAAGGAAGCATCAGACTTTCCAAAGAACTAGGTCCAGTCTGCATATTGAGACTTCTGTGTTGATGGGACTCTCCTATTAAAATGACCAGTTGATTCTTTTTTTATGGAAGCAGTTTTGATGCAGGGCACAGGTTAACTTAACCTTTGTGACATGTTCATGCTAGATGAACCATTATTCTTGCTGCTGTTTGGTACCACTTGCAAAGTCTTGTACCTATTGTATCAGGGCACCTGGAAGCTGGGGCAGTCCCAGAGGAGATGTGCTTGTGCCAACAAAGGAACTTGTCACCATTGCCCACCATGCCTTGAATAATTCTGTTTTCCCAGGTGGAGAAAGGACAGGGAACCTGTGTGTCTGCCTCTGTCTTCTCAGAGAGGACAGGGTACAATATCAGTAGTGTCTCTCTCTCACTCTCCTCAATACACCTCAGCCTACCCACCTCCTCCTGGAGCTCTGTCACTAAGCTAAGGAGTTCCTCTGCCTGGGTGCATCTCCCACAGCTGTGCTCACTGCTGCCTGGTACTGGTATGAGTAGGGCACTCCCTGCAGCCTCCTGAGGTACAGCTGCAGATGGATGTGGTAGAATCAGACAGACTGAGAATTTGAGCCTCAATCCCTTCAAATTGCAGAAATTTTGTGTGTAAGAAAAACACTTTTAAATATCAAAAGAAAGATCACTATGACTACAGAACTGTTGTTATTCTTCTTAAATATTTGGACTGTGCCATGCATAGCAGTCAACCAGCTCCTGGCTTGATTATATTAGGCACTTTATAAACATTCAATTAGAGGCAGTCCCTGCCCTAAAGATACACCACTTTCAAATATCTATTATCTTGTGAAAATCTGGTAATTATTTTCTGTGTACTACCATCACTACAGATCATTCTCCCACATGAATAAAAGGAAGAAAATATTAATACAGTATATGAAAAAAGTGCATTCCAATACATTGGAAAATATAAGTGGTATCCAGACACTAACATAAATTAAAGAAAGATATTTATTCCTTACACAGGACTAAAGCAGACCATTTCGGAATCTTGCTACACTACAGCTACACAGCCCAAATGAAAGAAAGATACATAATATCCAATGTATTCCAATTTAGAAAACATTCTAGACTGTTGCCTCTTGACCTAGAAGTCTGCTGTAAAACACGATTTTCACAATAACAGCAAAGTGCACAACTGGTTTGCTTCTCAGTTAAAGGTACCTTTCTGCTCCCTAAACAGTTTTGAGAAGACTTTCCTCTCTCATCAGTACACATTTCTCTTTGGTCATTTAGACTACTGTAACATTCTCGTAAGCAGTAAAAAACTCCAATCAGATAAACTGACTCTGTTGCTTAGTAGTTTTGACATTCTCTACTTTAATGGTATAAACTGGAAGATTTTGCTTCTGATTTACAATACACTAAATCCTCCAGCTTAAATAATTGCTCAATTGAAGTATATAACGAAGCATTTTTTCATTCAAACATATGTTATTTTGTACTTCTATAGCTTTTTCAAACAAATATTTTCTGAAGTTCATAATAACTTCCTTAAATAAAACTTTACAATGATAGCAGCTTTGTATCTGATTTAAAAGCTCAGTATCTGAGTCGTTCTGTTTCTACCATTCAAAGCCAAAGTAGAGATAATTATGAAATTTGAAAGCATATTTAAAATAACATAGTGCTGTTTATTAAAGTTTTTTAGCAATGAGACCTTATAAGCTACCAATTAATTGACTTCAGTGAATGTTAATTCACTGTATTTTTTATTTCAGATACATTTTATTGGCAATTCATGTAAACTGATGTAAATTTAGTGGGGTTTTTGTTAATTTCCATTAAGAGCAAAAACTTTCCTTAAGATATATGCCACTTGTTTGCTTATCCATTTATCTAGATGTTTACATATAAAGAAATAGAAATAATTATTTTAAAACATTCAAATCTTTTTTTCTTGAGAAACACTTCTAACATCTCCAAGAAAAGACCTAGAAGTTACATACGTTGATATTTTTTATGTGGCAGTTTGGAAAATCGTATCTCAGTCCCAGATATTGTCTACAACAGAAGCCACAGCTCTCATCTGATAGATGAGATGGATAGATTCTATAAGCCAAGAAACATGACAGCATTTCTCAGAGTACACAGTGGATCTTTTTCATGACACAATGTAGTTCCACAGAAGAGATCCAATCAGAGCATTCTCTCCCAGACAGCACATTGCTATCCTGAGCTTTACAGAATCAAATCAGTTTCCCTAAACTTCTGTCTCATCTCTAACTACTAACTAGATTTTGGCCATTATGTTAAAAGTTATATTGATAATTTAATTATCTTCAATTACTTTTTCAAATACACCTGTGAATCTATGCTTAGAATTGCACTAACATTTTCCATTTTCTATTTAGGTCTCACAACCAAACATTAAAACCAATTTATTTTGCATTCATATTTCTCACTCAATTGGTAAATGAGGCAACAATTTTAGAAAATTCTTCGCCTGAAACAGACCATGATACATAAAGTATTCTATGAAGTAACAAGCACTCAGGATAAAAATGCTTGACTGTTGTGATCTACTTAATCTTGTTGATCAAGGGCTTATTTTAAATTCACAGTCAGGTTTAAAGAAGTCCTAACATGAAGTATTCTCAAAACGCTATTGATCAAAGTGATAAATACTTCTCTTACAAAATTTTGCCCAAAATCTTCAAAATGCATAATACTTAACTACCTGTATTTACATAATAGTATTATGCTAAACTTACAGAACATAATGAAGGCTGTTACAGAACACAGCATTTCAATCAAGAGTGAATAAAAACCAGAACAAGAACCTTGTGATCTCTAATTTTTTTAGAAGTACAGTAAGAGCCTGATCCAAATAACAATACAGATGTACAAAAATTTCTTTCTGTACAACTGAGTGATGTGTTACAGCAAAATTATGGGAAGGAGAAATAGTGGTTAAGGCATGAAGACGTTATGCCAATTTTATCATCAAAGACCTTTTTTTGTAAAGCCAAAGTCTAAGGCACAGAAAAGGCTAAGTCCCTAAGTGAAACATTGATGCGTGCAAGAAACATGATCTAGCAGAATATGGATGAGAAAAATCAGTGGCTTTTTTCAGCTTTAGTTGTGCTTCTAATTGTAGCATTTTACCAGATCAGCTCCTATAAAGCTTGAATTCTGGTAACATTTGTGGACCTAGTTTAATTATATAGTATAAGGAATACTTAGAAGAGAGTCCCAAAAACCTGCTCATTGACTATGCCAGTCTACAGTTTCTATCCATTCCTAGATGTACACTTCTTCCTCTGTGCTAAGCTACTAAAACTGAACTGAATACCCTCCTGATGAAAACAGATCTGATATCAATGAAATGTGATGCCATTTACAAAAAAGGTCTGTGGAATCAAAGTAGTACTGGCCTCTGTACTATAAAACTTTATATAAGATTCTAAATCCTATATCCTAGATCCTTGAAGAAGAATGTGGACAAGAAAAAATGATAATACAGTTTTCTTAGACTTTCAAGAGGTATTTGATAAAGTCCCTCGCTGAACTGCCGTGGCTTCCATAGAAACAAATAATTACTTATATATAGAAACTGAGGGCAACAATAAATGATTGCAGAGGAGGAGTATCACTAGTAGGGCCTTGCAGGTATGCACACTGAAGTTCATGTTTTTCACTAAATCCATACATGATTTGGAAGAGTTTTAACTGATGATAACAAAGATTTCTGACGATATGAAGTTATTCCAGATGTCAAAGACAAGGACTGACTGAAGAACTGTAAAAGGACTCTACAGTACAGAACAACTGGGTGATAAAACTGCAGATGAAATTCAATACTAATAAATGCTAAATATTTATATATTTATAAATTCAGGAAAGAATAGCTTTAACTCCAGCTTTAAAAGTCAGAGTTGTTAATTGCAGATTTCACTTTCCAAACATGGATGAGATTCATCTTTATTGAATAAGAAAAACACAGTTTCTCCTCACAGACAAGAGTAAAGAGGAGTAATAAAGGATCTACTTCATATACCACTTGAAAATACCTGAAATGACCAGTTTTGAGCAGAAGAAACTAATATAAACCTAATTGCAACTACTTGTACTGGTTGAAATCTGCAGGGGAAACGCTTTAGTATTTGAACTTCAGGACAGTTAAAAAAACCCAAAACAACAGAGACCTTTGCTTTCTTTAAAAGCATTTAAAGTCTATAAAAGCATGCTTGTTTACTTTTATCTTTCAGTTTGTGATCTTAATAACCAGAACTGGTTCTCAAGAGCAGCAGTCAGCCAGGAGGAAAATCACAATTACATTAGAGTTTTTACTTATTTTCTGTAGGTGACAGAAATCAACTTAACATGACTTGCAGAAAGAAAATGACAACAGACCAGAAAACCATGTTTATTCCATAAAAACATTGCAGCATTTTGTGAAAGGAAGTATTTAACAGTCATTAAATACTCCTAAATACAGTGAAGATCTGTGAGAAATATAACTGTGCTTAGAACAGTTAGAACTGTGCTGCTCACAAAAAAAAAAGTCAGTTTCCTTAATGAAATACTTTTAACAAAGTTTAAGGTGTCCTTGATTTACTGTATCACAGAAGTTATGCAGCACGGTAAAAGCCTCAAAAAA
>WEIU01010826.1:699-13275 GCA_013389925.1 Aegithalos caudatus | reverse complement strand
CTCAAAAAAGGAAAACTTTAATGTTACTTAGGATAGAAATTATTCTTTTTGGACTCAGTCAGAAGAACTGGTCTGCTGACTGGAACTGTGTAGAAATAAATACTTCCTTCCAAGTTACAAGTGCAAAGAGGTAAGATTTTCTGGTTTTTAGGCCTAAATTCAGATCGTATATATATCTGTTTTAGGATTCACAGCACAGAACAGAAAAGATTCTGGCAAGTGGGTGATCCAAGATACTTAAGTGCTTAATTTCACTTTATTATCTTCATTACCAAAGCTATAAGATCTTCCTATTATTTCTACCCATTCACACCAATGTCTGTGCTATGCTGTACTGTTCCTTCATTTGTGGCAGTGCATTTATAAACTAGACCATTGAAATGATCTGATTTTAAAAGTAATGCCTCTCTAAAAATGTTTTAGATTTATTTTAGAGTTGACTTCTTTGGCTTTTTTTTTTTTCTTCTTTAACACATCTAAATGAGATTATCGTCAGTCTGCTCCACAATTTCCTTAGCAAAAGTCAGAGTGTAGGAGCTGGAATAATTGGTGACTTTATGTGTGCAGGGGCTGAAAACTCCTATAACTACATTGCCAGAAAAGCAAATGTGAATGGTGGGATGCTCACTGCCTCTGGGTGGAGAGGAGGTGCTGCCACACACTGTGGTGCATGTCCCTGATGTTACTCATAGAAATAATAGGTGCAGAAACTTCTGGCTCCCTCAGCGTTTACGTCTGCACTTGTGTCTCATGCAGGGAACATTGGGGAACACTGAAGTCAGGAATCTGAGAGTTGCAGAAGCTTAATGACAGCAAGCAAAAGGACTTACAGCTTTTCTGATCCATTAGTTATGGGAAATGTCATATTAAAAGTAATAAATTTCCCCCAAAATGAGCATTATATCTTAAAATGTACTCACATTTGCAGTAATCTTCATGTGATGTTTAGGCTGTCACGTCTTGCACCTTAATTAGCAACTTTTCAAGAATTTACATCATAAAAATACAATTTATGGATTTTTCTCCTATATATTCACCTACTTTTTATTGGAATAATGAGCTGAGGAACAACAGGAAGAATCTTGTTTCCACCATGCTCCAGCATGTCATGGACTCCTTGACGTGCAAAAAACTCATATGGAAATTCCGTTTCACAAAGTCCATCAAAGAACAAAGGCAGGAAGTAATGATAGTCCAGATTTTCAATCTCTACCTGAAAATACAAAATAAATAAACAGATAAATGCAATTTTTCAGTATTAATACAATGTGATCAGGCCAACACATAATTCATGCCACCTACACAGGCATGTTTAGTAAATAATAATTAATTTATCACTGCAGAATATATTGAATCCCAAATATGTTTTATGACAAGATATTAAAATACAGAAATATTAGATCTAAAGAACAAAAATTAATATACTCCCATATATTTTTCATATTTTGATAGGTCAGTACCAGATCCTTATATTCTTGCTTACACAGTTTACATTGCCAGTTACTCATAGGAATTAAACCAGTCATTTTAAGAACAAATTTTGCTCTGCCTCTTTTAAATAAAATTTGATGTATCTTCACTTGGGCACTCAAAACAACAAATAAAAGAATCCTGTAAGCAACAAATATCCAGTGTAGCACAAATATTAGAATTTGTATATAATTCCCTAGTTTTTTGAATATTAACCCAGTTTATTTCCTAATAATTTCAAGAGCAGAATTATAAAGAAATTCCATGTTTCTCTACTCTGGAGAATAGGCAGAGAAATGATGTACCTATTTTTAATAGGATTTGCTTCCAATCCTAAAATACAAAGTATGCTAATCTTATCAAGCAATGGAGGCATTTTGCACTCTACTTTTCTTCCCTTTTCCCTCTTTTACCCATTAGGACTCTACCACAGACACTCAGGCTAGCCAGGGAGAATCAGCAGTTTGTTTATGGTCTGTCAAAGCTCTAAAAACAGCTGAGAAGTGACTCAACAACAATGCATTTTCTCTGAAAAGAATAGAATACTCCAAATCACTCGTAGACCAATCTATCTCTTTAAGAATGCACTTCCACCTTTAAAACTCTGCTTAGCTGCTACCCAGTTTTTCCAGTGAGATTTGGTAGTATTCAGGTAAGATTTTTCATACCAAACAAACTTTGTCACATACGCCAAACTGAAGCTCCAAATACCCTAGATGAAATTTGTCAGGTTAAACAAAAAAAACCACCAAAACCCATACACTGATTTCAGAATAGAAATCACAGTCTCACTTCAACTGTGGAAGTCTGAACTAAAGTAGCCAAGACTGAACTTTACAATTGTTGGGTAAATCCCACAGTCAAGTAGGACATAGACACTCTCTGTTTGAGGCCATGGTTGATTTTTCTCCTTGACTGACTATGAGTAGATCTGAATCCTGATCTTAGCTACTGACTTCAATCTTTCATGTTGAAGCAGATCAATCAATGTAAATAAAAATTAACTGTAACTGATACTTGAAAGTAAATGCTATACATGTGCTGTGAGCATCTCACTATCAGCAGAGTGCCAATGACATACTAACAATGACTCACATGCACTGATTGTTAATCTCTTATAGGAGATTAAAAGGGCAATTGCATAACACCCATCCACCAATGTGGATGAAAACAAGTCCCAATAGTGGATCATGCAGGAGAAGGAACAACGGAAACTTGCATTTCCTGTTTCCTCAACATCATATATTGTTTGCTTCTCTGTAATTTTCTTCTCATTAGCTTTTTGCTTTGCAAGAAAAATGAGATGCCTTTATCAGATGCCTTTATAGTCAGTATGAACCCAGGGAAATGGCCTCAAATTGCTCCAGGGAAGGTTTAGATTAGATATTAGGAAAAAATTTCTTCACAGAAAGGGTTGTAAAGCATGGAACAAACGTTCCAAGGAGTGGTGGAATTGCCAGCCATGGAAGTGTTCAAAATGTGTGGCTATGACACTTGAGGACATGGTTTACTGGTGAACATGGTAGTGGTGCTGCGTTGATATTTGGACTTTATCCTCTTTTCCAACCTTAATGATTCTATGTTTATATAATTCTGTGAATATGCCAGGATCCATTTGTGAGAAATTTAGAAATTTCAAAACTAACAAAATAATTAAGTAACAAAAATAAGTATTGTGGTTATTAATAAATAAAATAACAAGAATTAAAAGACATTTAATAAATTTATGGGGCTTGTATTTCTTGGTGACATTCAGCATGCTACCAGAAATACACAATAGAGGATGAAAGAAATCTGCTCCAAAAGTCACGAGAAAGTTGTATTGAGTAATAAGGGACCAGGAGGTCAAAAACACATTGACAAAAAAGCAGGACCAAGAAGAAGTAATTTTTTCATGTTCTCTGTCAATAGGAAAATAAAACTTTCTTTAGTATTTATTTTCAGTTTCATTTGTAATCGATATTTTGTTATTGAATGTTTTAGTTCCAGAAAATCAAACCCAAAACCTGTAACAGCAACTTATATCTGGCAAATGCTTCAGATGTTAAAGAGAGATATATAATTAGTAATGTCAGCTTTTTTTTTTTTTTTTTTTTTTTAATGGGAGGTTTTTCACAAGGCAAAGCACCTTACCACACTGTTTTATTGAGATGGGGTTTAGAATGAATTCCTTATATGGGTATTTGACAATGCTTTCAAAATTACAAAGCATTTCCATAGTGAAAAATATCCTTGGTACCATATCCACATTAGGTTACTGCATGAGAATTTGCATCCATTTTGCTCCAAACACATATGCCTTGTTTCTTTTCTCTCAGTCTTCATTAATACCTCCCATAACTGTCTCTCAGAGATTTGGTATTTCTGATACTCTATGCAATTTTTCCAGCTTTTTTTTTTATGCTTGAAATATGCTTTTTCTGTTTCAGATATGAAGAAATCTTCTGTATTCAGAAGCTTGTCCCTGTTTTTCAGCAATAATAACTGATTAAAAAGATATAAAGATTAAAAGATTAAAAAGTCAATAAAATATATTATCCTTATCTATCAACTCTGTACTACGGTTGCACATCACATATACATAGGAATGATATATCAACTTTAAGGTAAATATGATTTCAGGATTTAAAAACAACTCCAACTTTTACACACAGCACAAAAGATTTATTAAGAGAAATCTTTTACAAAATAGGCATATGACAAGCTGTAGATGATAAAAGTATTTGTGTGTACTGCTCAATTAGCTCCAAATCCCTAAGTGGTTGGCAACTAGCATAGCTCTGAAAATGATTTCGATTTCTAATTTATTTCTTGAAGTGTCAGCTGACAAGTACACAGACAATTTTTACTTAGTTTTTTTTTTTTTTGCTCTATAATAACTCCCACAATATGGAAGCCAGAAATATTTTGTGTTACATTCTATGGTGTGAAACCCTTCACTTCTGTGTTTATTATTTAGCTTTTAAAAGTGGCTATTATACAGCTGTTCAGAGAAAAATGAGATTTTTCTGTTTACGCCTACAAAATCCTTTTGTTTTTTATATCCACCCACAAAAAATGCTGATTAATGCTCAAATTCTTGGCAAAACTTGTCCACATCTGACAATAAAGCTGCAGCTATGGATTTTAAGAAGAAATCTCACAATAATTATTATGAACTTCTGTACTAGTGGTTTGTAAATTTTGCAGACATAGTCTCTGAATTTCCAGTAAATAGGCACTAATAAAAATTAATATATAATATATGATTAAATAACAAAAGCAACCATAGAATGAGTAAAATGTTTAGTTTCACAAAATTTTCAGCCTCCTTATATGTTCTAAAAGCTCCCTAGGTGAAAAACAGTTAATAAGTGTTCCTTTATTGCTACATAAAACTAATGTACAAGATGGGAGAAAACCAACTACAGTATTACAGTTAATTTGTCCAGGAGAGAATCTGTTCCTATGAGGCAGCCCATAGTGAGTAGCGTGTCTGCTGAGACAAAGAAAAATCAGATAGACCGACAAGAGAAAAATAAGATTTGTGGCTAATCTGCCTGATAGATGAAGACAAACTATTTGAGAGAACTTAAGGTATAGAAGAACTTTGACAAAAATGGTATCATTGGTCTTCCTTAGAAATTTAATGTAAAATAATCTAGTAAACGAAAGACAAACCTGAGTTTCAGAAAGTAGTGTTTAAGCCATGTAATTTAATTTTCCATCTCATTTCACACAACTGATTACATAATACCGTGTCTTTGATCTGATTATCCAAAAACTGAATTTGATCTCCCAGAAACATTATATCTAACTGTGTGTGCACTTATTTAATGTCTTTGTCTAAGGCATTAAAATTAAGTAAAGAAACTGGAATTCTTGGGTTGATAAGGACAAACAGCATTTTTTGTAAGGCTTGTAAAGATTTTGTAGGGATTCTTTGGTAAAAAAATAGTTTCTCTTAAGATTTACTTTCATGTCTGTTTTTTAGGTTAATGAAAAGAGAAAAACAGAAACATTTTTGATCAGTCTCAGTTTTTAACTTCCTTTCCACTTTTTCTTCCAAGATTTCTTTCAACCTTTTCTTTTTTTCTTCCAATATCCTGTACAAATAGTCAAGATGAAGCCTGTGCATTTCACAGGTTTTGGTTTCTTGTTTTTAATATATTTGATGCATAATGGCATGTTAATTTTAATCTTCACTATGGAGTGAGTAATGCTCACTAGTATTTCCCAGACGTGCCTAGATAGATTTTTCAATATGGTAGTTTTCCTTATGGTTCAAAACACAATTCCACTGTTGCATTTAGTCCCTACAAGTCTTCCAGCAAGAAAATATTCTCTTTTTAGTCTCCTGTATTTCACCTTCCAATAGGGTCATACTACAAAGACTTTCTATGGAAAGAGGTTTAGCCTAAGTTATTACCTGTGTCTTATCAAAACAAACAAAAAAAACAGTTGTGCCTATATTTTCCATTCTGCAATGAAATCCCAAAACATTTATCTTAAAAAAAGTGGAAGATTATCAGACTTGAAGAGAAACAGATAACGGCAAGGGATGTAACTGAATCATTTAACTCAGTTAAACTGTATTTAGAGCCTCTTTAACATATTCTGTAGATATTTAACTTCCCACAAGAAGTTAAATAACAAAAGAAAATGTTTGCCTCCTATGGAAAAATTAAGAGAAGCAATAATAAAAAATCTTACTGGAGTGTTACTATACTGGCTATCTGAATTTAGCTTTGAAATAGGTCCCCGGGTAAAAATAAAACCCAAAACTGAAACTCCTAAAAATACAGACATGTTAATAATACATAATAATTTTCAACTTACTGTATTTTGTACTACCTCCATGTTAGTTACAAAAGTAACAGTTACTTGGGAAGACAGATACCATCACTCCAAATGTCCTCCCCTTCCTCCTTCTTCTCCTCACTCTATACACTGAGCGGGATGCTGTCTGGCCTGGAATATCCCTTTGGTCAGTTGGGGTCACCTCTCCTGGCTGTGCCTCCTCCCATCATCCCATGAACCCCCAGCTTCCTCATCAGTGTGGCAGAACAAAAAGCAGAAAAGGCCTTGGCTCTGTGTAAGCCCTGCTCAGCAATAACAAAAAACATCTTGATATTATCAACCCTGTGTTCAGCACAAATCCAAAATACAGCCCCATACCAGCCACTGTGAAGTTAATTAACTTTACTCCAGCTGAAACCAGCATGATATGATAACCAAAACATTTTCTTTTCAGTTGCCACAGCTGAAGGTGACAATCTAATCTTACTAGGGTTATTGAGGTGAGGAAAATTAATAGCCAACATGAATGTCATATTGTTCCCTAAATAACTAGAGGATCAATGACTGGCTCAGAAATGGAGGCAAGGAGAAGGAAGGAACAAATTTGTGTAAAATCTTCTCCAGTCTGAAATCTTTCTATAAATGTAATTTAATAATTGACTTTTATTAGAGAAATGTGAATCTCTAAGTCTGTGAGCCATGCCATCCAGAAGATAATCTAGCACATTTCTGTGAGGTCGGGATTTTAATCGTACATTTTCATAAATCTTTTTAATTGTATTTCTGGGATTTAAGTTTTTTAAATATATACCTCACTGATAACACAGAGCAGGCAAGTCTTGTCAAATATAGAGGAGGGTCAGTGTATCACCCAAGAAAAAAGGGGATGACAATAAACCATTGAGATTATGGGATATAGGCCTTAAAGAATGATATGCAATATTGAAGTGACAGATTAATAGCAAGGACTTCTGCTACAGTATAGGAGTTCATCAGTGTGACATAGAAATAGTGTGACAGGAAATAGATTTGAGCCAACTAATTAATCATTATGAGCTACCAATATGTTGCAGCTATGAAAAGGCTAAACATTATTTAAAATGTATGAGGTATTTCAAGTACAGATAGGAAAGCATTAAGGCTACTTCACAAGGCAGACATGAGAGCTCACCTGTCATTATCATCAATTTGCCCTAATATAGAATATATAGAATTTATTCTCATTGATTCCTCATTGGAAATGACAGGGACAAAGTGATATACAGGAATACACTAAACTGAAAAGGAAACGAAGTGCTAACTTATTCTTATTTATTTGGATTCTGATCACATAGATTATCTGAGTCAACTGATTTCTAAAAATGCATATAAAATATACTATTTTTTCAATACTGCAAATAATTGTAGACTACACTTCAAGGACTCCTTTGCTTTAATTGATGGGAAGCATTACAAACAGAAGATAAAGCACCCTGAGAAAAGGGTTCTGTAAACATGACTCTGACAAATGTGGAACGTACTCGAGAATTGTTCGTGTGAAGCGAACAACGGACCACACGATAACCTCAGTGGCAGACAAACGTATTTCTGCTACTTCACAATGTATGCTTATCTACTTACATCCTTCTTGCTCTTCAAAGGCTTGCTGACACATTTTAAGACACTCAGTTGTTCTCCTTTTTTCTTTATGTGATTTATTAATATGTTTTCTGAGTTTCACAAGCACAGTAATGTAAAACTTTTGACTAAGAAAGAAGCATTATTTCTCTGCACTTTGTTAATCTCTCATGTTTGCAATTGCCTAATATGAGCTTTACGTGATATATAAATTGCGTATTTTAAAGCCATATGATATGTATTACATACACCTGCTCTGAGAGGTGAAATAGAATTAGTGACTCCACTGGGGTCTGTAGCTTGGTGGTAGATTAAGTTCTACCCTCAGTTGCAACATCTAAGAACCCCCTCAGATTGCTTAGGCACCAGCAAGAAGCAGAGGACAAGCTCTGGTTCTTTACTACAGAACACACAGAGGATTATCATTGCAAAGAAGAAATGTTCAATTTTGCAGACACTTTATCAGATACCAGTGGACAACTCTTCTCTGAAAGGCAAAGCAAAGATGCCAAGCCTGGCCCAGGCAAGAGGAGGAGGTGAGGTAGAGTTTGAAGGTTCAAACCTGCACTCTTGAAGACTGAGATTGAAGGTAGAAGGACTAAATGGAATGGGTTGTAAGACTCTCCCACTGCTTTCTGAGGAAGATATACTGATCTTCATTTATTTACTTCATGCACTATGAAGTTCATTGTAAACATCATCATCAGAAGAATGAACATTTTTTCATCTCCACAAAACACATAAAATGGATTATGTAAGTGAAGAACTAATTTAAAATTGTCCTTTGGAAATATTCTTTTGTTCCAAGAAGATTTGCTACCATTTTAATAGTATGAAGACTAACACCTCATGTTAGTTTTAAGAGCTGTGAAGGTAAATCAGGAGAGTGTCAACTGATTGTATCCCATTAGGACTAGTGGCCAAATTATTTGGTTTGGTTTATTTTTGGATGTTCTTTTTGATTCTCTTTGCCAATTTTGCATGCATAGCTGTTTGTCAAGTTTAATTGAGATTATTTGGTTTTAATAAAAATAACACAAAGCACAAAAGCTAGACATAAAGAAGAGCACTGGGACAAAAGCACATATAAAGTATCTGTGGGAAAAGTTAAATACAACCCTCTGAAGATTTATTTTGTTTTAATAATTAAACTATAGCACAAAATACCACAAAACCTTTTACAATGTAATGCACAACTAGAATTGTCCATGCATCCAATTTTTGTCATGTTTGACATATAAATGTAATGACAACCTGGCAGTTTTATGGTGTTGGAAATTATGGAAGCGTATAAAACATATAATTTAAACATTATCGTTTGTATTTTCACAGAAAATTAAAAAAAATAAACTGAAACAGAAATGAAAAAAAAAAAACCAAATTAGAATAGTGATTTTTCTATACTAAGAGCATTTTATGATACAAGTCCTATTAGCTTCTGACTCTTGACATTTATCTTATGTATGAAAATGACACTTCTCCACAAGAAAGAGCAGTGTCTGAATATTTCCACATAACCATAGAGAATCCAGAAAGATACTATAACACAGTGGGACAATTGCCATAAATGCTGTATTTCTAGGTCAAGAACTCTTGCATCTTACCAACAAAGAGGTTATGCAGCCAAATCTTCCTGAAACAAGTTGGAGAAAACAGGACCACAATATATCATTCTTCACTAACTTCAGGACTAGTACAGAAGAAAACCAAAGTGTTCTCACTGCCTCCAAGTGTGCTTGAGAAAGAGCATGGACCAAGAGCAGTTTTGGAGCAGGTGACTCTCTTGAAAAGATGAGGTCAAGCATCAGAAATCCTTTGTCCCATGGCTCCCAAGAGTCCTGAGAGATGGCTCTGAAGTTACTTCATATTTTTCAGTCATAACCTGGTGGAATGAAATACCTGAGACAATGTGCTAGTGACACAGAAAGGTCCCCAAACTGCAGACAGGTGAATCAAATAGTAAGTGAACAAATTGCAGATATTGACAGAACCCAGAAATGGAAGGGAATACTGCACCATCTGCTGGCTGACACCAAACACTGTGAAGGTGTTCTCTCTATTTCAAGAGCAAACAATGAAACAAAACAGGCAGGATATTACTGAAAACGACAAGGTCAGATTTTGGAACAAACCATCTGTGTTACCACAGAAAAGTTAAAATCCTGCCCTTATGAAAATCCATATTGTTTGAAGGAAGTCAAAATTCAAGACTAGCAGATAATTTTCAGAACCCATAAGCAACAGCAGGACTAACAGATGTTTGCATGAACTCTATCTACGCTTAAAACCAAAACAGGGAGTGAGTCATTCTCTGAGCCCAATGCTCAGTAGTATGGAAGAGATAATTTCTGTACAGCTAAATTCTTTGATTCTTTGTACAAGACAGGGTAGCTGACTTTAAATTATATACTGTAAATATTCTTGGTAGTTGCTTGTCCTGAATCATGGATGAGCATTATCTAGGCAAATAAGCACTAGACAGAATCATAGCAGGGGCTGTGCTATCTGCGTACTTAAACAGTGCTGTGTCAATGCTCAAGGCCATGCTGTGATATGAACAACCCTGCTAGTTTTCTAGAATACATGTGGATGTTGGCATGACCTACACAAACTGAGGTGGAATGAAGAGCAGAAATACATTTGAAAAAATAATTCAATAGAAGTTCCCTGCATAACTTTTTAATATTGTATTAAATATATCAAAACATATATGAGGAAAATTTTAGGTGCAGATGCATCAATCAAGATCATTAAGGATGCTGAGTTGATTAGACAGTATTACTTTCAGAAAGCTAAAAAAACCCACCAGCTTTGGGGAGAGATTAGAGTGGCTTGTGGCATCTGATATGAAACAAGACACCTGAACATAACTACTACAATGATAGTGTAATTGAAAATGGCATTTAACAGTTGGAAAGATGTCTTCACATGTCTTTCGGTCAATACATGCATATGACCTTTGCTGTTTTTCTTTTTTTCTGCATAATATGCTATGACCAAATTCAACAGAAACTTAAATATTGTAAGTATTCTTTTGCTTCTCTGTGGCATTTTCATTTACCTGTGATAGTTTATCAAGCTACAGTAATTTGGATTTCTGTGCACACTGTCATGCCAGCCCATACAGACGTTTTCTTCATATATTGGACACAATTTTAGTGTTAGGATAACTGAGTACACTCATAGTGATCCGGTAATTCAAAAGATCTTTCTCAATTTCTCAATACTCATAAAAAATCTATATAGGTATACAAATACAGCACTTTAAGTGGCCCAAATGACTTAAGTAATTGAATTTAGAATTCCTTCCTGATGTAGCTCTGATTTCTTTATTAAGCATTCATCTGCTCTTTCAAGGAAGCTTTTTTCCAAACAGTTTTCATTTCATAAAGACAGTATGTCCCCAGAAGAATAGAAGTAGTTTTGGTAAAATGTAAAACATTAAAATGGACTATAATACTCAAAGGCTTTATTTCATTGAGTTAGAAAAGTAAGAGATAAAATTCTTCTTTAAATTAAAAAAAAAAAAAAAAATTTAAAAGCTTCTGTAGTTTGGGCAAACCCAAAGATCATTTGCCTAAGTTCAAGTGAAATGTCTTATAGTAAAATGCGTTTTCTGACTTAGCAACTGAACAAGTTGGTAAAGGATTATTTTCTAATTAGAACCATGACTATCAATCCTGCTTTAAATATCAGAGCATGGGTCTTTTTTTCTCTTTGGCATAACAAATTTTATATATTTATTTTGTTTCAATGCTAAATTTATCTTGAAAAGTCATGTGTCCTGTAATGCCAAAAATGTGTAGTTTAAGATAATTTGTAGTTTATAGAGTTCATACTACTGAGAGTCTAGATAAATTTAAGAAAGAAAAAATAAAGCATTGTATTAAGTATATTTTTTCTATTTTAAAAGTGGTCTTTAATTCTGGAAACAACAAAGAAACAATTTCCAATTATTTTTCCAAGATCCTAGAATCCTTCTTACATTTTGAGATCTACTTTGCAGGCATATCTACAGTCTTCACAGAAACTTGCAAAATACTCCTTTTAAAATACATGTACTTAATATCAGAACGTACTGCAGATATTGTGACAGTGTCAATATAAAATCCTACCAGTAATACACATGAAATAAAGACAATAATATTCTGAATATATGTAATAAAATATTTGGAATTTGCATAGCAAACTTAAAAATATTCCTAATCAACACCTTTTAAAAACAGAAGCCATTAAGAAATCAGCTAAATTTTGTGGTTGTAGCTCAAAATTAGACTTCTCCCCATGAAAAAAAAAAAAAAAAAAGAATTGGTGTTCTAAAGGTTATTTGGTATATAACTCANGATTATTTAGTATTATACTCACCTGCTACAGCAAATGCTTTAAATTTTAACCATCCAAAATAGTGGCTCAAGAACTTTTATTCAGGTTAGATGAAACTCTTCTGAAAATGATGGGCAAGGACAAACTACCACAGAAGCTCAGATAAATAGCAACTGTAGAATACGGCAATGGTAGTTCTGGCTGATTTTTTATTTTCTTTGAAGGTAATAAAAAGTGCAAACCAAAGACAAATTTGTGGAAAGTAAACTGAACTTTTATAAAATAACTATCAGTTAAATAAAGTAAAATAAATAACAGCAAAATGGTTTCTAACACAATGCTTTAATATCTCTGCAAGCCTCATGAATTACATTATACAAAAAACAG
>WEIU01010825.1:144894-201864 GCA_013389925.1 Aegithalos caudatus | reverse complement strand
TGTGTGTGTGTGTGTGTGTGTGTTTGTTTTTGTTTTTGTTTTCCCCTGTTTTAGAGCCTTTTCTAATGTAGAATTAAGGTTTTCAAAATCACACACTGAAATTATCATGAAATAGGGTCTGGCCTCTGGAAAGGAATACAGACTAAGCTCCTTTTGGGGTGCACATAGTATTAGAACAACTAATTAGCAGAAACATCTGGATTTTATAAGTGATTATTCCACTTATAAACCCCTTTTCAAAATGGATTTATGCTACTAACCATACAACTATAGAAATATCATTAGAAATATTTTATAGTCTAATCACAAAGAGGAGTGCTCAAAGTACAGGACATGGAGCCATGTATAACTTCCTTCAAAGCTCAAAGTTTTGATTAAATGTTTGGTATTGATTCTTCTCCATTCATAGTAAAAAAGTGTAATCCCTTTTGCATCTAGAAACATTCAGAGAATAAGCACTGAGAATAGCTTTGGAACAATCAACACAATTGTCAATGGAATGTGATACTTAGTCAAGCTATCAAGACCTGAGAAGGCTACCACCATTTTCTGTCCCTGTGCAGATCCCCAGCACCCTCACTCCCCCTGTCTGCAGCCCAGGACCACATTTCCTTCCAGCCTGGGGCTGCCAGTCCCTGCACCAGAGATGCTGCAGCAGAGCCAGCCCCTGGCCCTGTCTTCTGCCCTCAGTCCTCCATTACATCCAGATTTCCAGACTTGTTCCCAGATTTTTCTGGCTGGACTCCAAACATGACTCATTATCTTGCCTTATCTAGGACTATGGATGGACCTTTTCCCACTACCACACCAGTCTTACTAGCTTTTGTTCTGGTCAGTAATTTCATGTTCTGTGCTTGTGCCATGGTTGCCTTCCCTTGACTTCTGGCTCATCGTCCCTTGAGAAGCAGCTGTTATTGCTAACCCTTTAGGGTGGGACTACTAGGTAGACTGCTTTAATCAGAGAAAAAAAAAAATTACTAAATGAGAGTAAAATGAGAGTAAATATTACTGACTAGATTGTGTAACCAATGTCAAGTAAATGTTCAGATAATATTTCCTTCTGTCCTCAAGACACCTTTGTGTACACAGATATTTTGATAAGCCTTACTCTGATTTTTGTTGCAACAATTGGATAAAGACCCTTCCCTGTCATCACCCTGCTCTCCTGTCTTACAAGACACCTTTCCACCTCATGTCTAACTACTGCTTTCTTCCTCACAGCTCTCATACTGCTGCTGTGTCAGGACTGTCACCATGTAGAAGCATTTGGTTCAACATCTCTTGTTTCTGCTGTTAGTGGAAAGTACTTTGCTTGGCCGTCCTCTTTGAACTTCACAATGTTTTACCATAACAGTATTTGGCTTGTTATTGTTGCTGTTAAGCTTGCCATCCCACCCTTCATATTATAGCTATATATTGTATTTCTGCTACCTAAGCCTTTACAGTCTCAGAGTAACTTATTTATAAGTCATTGGCACTTGAGACAAATAACTGATGTAGTCTGACTGTAAATTTGGTCTATATACTTTCCATTTAATTTTGATCTAACCAAGAACATATCTCAGAGACTGCATTTTTCTAATGAACTCTGGAGTTTATCAAATGAGATAAATATTGAAGACAATGATGACTGACATTGTCAGAGAACCAAGGAATTATCTGATGCATTCTAGAATTCACAGCATTCATGACGGAACATGATTATTGCAAAGGTAGACTTCAGCCTCAGATATTAGGAGTCTAGTGAAATTCCATTTACTTTTAGATACAACCCTCCACACCACACCCACAGAATTAGAAATCAAAAAGTGGGAGCTCCAAAAAAGTATAAAACCATCTTCATTAAAAGTAGGGATACTAAGGACGTGTGCTTCTTACCTCTCATTCCTCACTGAAGTTTTCATGCAAGCTGCACTACAAGTGAAGGACTCATTTCCTTCACTTCAGGATGCATTCTTAGTCAATTCCTTAAATTCTCATATCTTCATATTCTAGAAGAGAATGCATAAATTTGTTAAAACAAATGAACAAACAAAAAACCCAAACCAAAACCCAAAAACCTGACACAAAACCCACTAGTAAAATTATTCTTTCTTTGAATCTGCAAGGAGTTTCAGGATATGCATGGAGGCAGATGGTTGGACTCAATGATATTAAAGGTCTTTTACAGCCTAAATGATTCCAAATATAGTGGTCCCAAATATTGTCACTCCCAGCTTTTTTTTTTTTCAGAGAATCCCAGCACTATGTCTGAAAGTAAAGAGGATGTAAGCTTAACTTGACCAAAACTATCAGGACATTTGCCCCAAAAGACCTAGTTTTATCTAATTTCATAGCTCCCACAATGCATTACCTGCTCTTATGCTGCCTATGACCTAGTTTCCACTACTGAATTGATGGCAAGATGATTTTTTGCCTTTTCTTTTATATACATTTCTTATACCTTTTATGTATCCTCAGTACTCTTAGCATGCATAATTGTAATTCATTAAGTCTGATAACTTAGCATAGGCCTGTCATTCTGTTCGACCAGAAGACCAAACATCCTAGAGGCCTTGCAGTTGGAGGCTGGGAAACCCTTTGCTATCTTGGGAAACCAAGGTGCTCTCCAGAATACATCCTATAAACTAAAGATTAGGCCCATCATGGGGGGAATTCCTTGGGATGGGAGGATATCATGTTATTCATTCAAGACTCTCATGAGGCATCTTTGTTAGATATGCTGATTTGTAAGGCCTATAAATTGTATACACGATCTATTATGTGTGTACATTTTGGCACATTCTACATTGGCAAAGTGGTGCACCATAAGGATCCTTATTAAATACCGAGGTAAAAACTGTTTATCCCTTAACCATGTCTGGCTCTTAATTTCTAAGACCAAGGGAGAGGCATCAGAAACTTGGTGAGATGAATTCCATGACAGGAATGTTATCAACAGCTACAGACTGTTCAGAAGACACGGGGGTGGAAAGAAGGGTGGAGAGGTTGCCCTCTGCATCAAAAAATGGTTATGCTGTGAGAAGCTATCCCTGAGGAATAGCTCTGAGCAAGTTGAAAGCTTGTGGGTAAGAATTTGAGACAGGAGTAACAAAGGGAACCCTGTGGTTGATCTCTGTCAAGGGGACCCTACTGACGAAGGCTTCTTGCTGCAGCTACAGGTGGCATCATTCTCACAGGCTCTTGTCCTCCCAGGGGGCTTTAGCCACCCAGACATCCTCTGGGAAAGTTACACAATGAGCTGTAGGCTGGAAATCATGGAGTCAGGCAATAGGCAGTCTTGCCAGCCTTGCCAGAGGGGATGCAATACAGGACTGATAGTCACAAATTTAAGTGAGCTAACTGGGGCTCACTCACAAGCTGGAGGTAGTTGGGGCCACAGTGACCATGCAGTGGTGGAGTTCGTAGTCCTGAGGGATATGGGCCATGTGAAGAGCAGTCATAACCCTGAATTTTAGAAGAGCAAACTTCCAGATGGTCAAGGAGTTAATGAATAGGCCCTAATAAGAAACTCTTCAAGATAAGGGAGCAGAACAGAGCTGGCAGATCTTCAATGATGCTTTCCATAGAGTGCAAAAGCTCTGGATCCTCAGCTATAAGAAGTCAGACAAGAAAGGCAAGAGACTGGCATGGCTGATTTGAGACTTGCTGGTCAGATCAAAGGGCAAGAAGGAAATACATAGACAGTGAAAGCACAGACAATTATTCTGGGAATAGTATAGGAATGCTGCTTGATTATGTAGGGATGAGGTCAGGAAGGTCAAGATGAGGACAGAGCTGAACTTGGCAAGGGATTCAGAGTAACAAAAAGAGCTTCTATAGGTATGTCAGAGTGAAAAGGAAGGTCAAAGTAAGTATAGCCCATCAGATCAGCAAGACTGACAAACTGCAAACAAGAAGGATGCAGTAAGTTTTTTGCCTCAAGAGCAACCTCTTTCCACACCTCTCAAGAGGATGGACAGCAGAATGGGAACTGAGGGAGCAATGCACTTCCCACTGTAAGTCTAGGTCAGTTTTATGACTAGCTGAAGAACCTGAATGTACATAAGTATTGGACTAGATAACCTCTAAACATCCTTTCCAACCCAAACTATTCTATGATTCTATGATTATACTTAATTTTTCTTTGGGTACTGCTTATTAATCACAACTGGCATGTTGCATGGCAATATAGTGAATGGAGTTAAACAAAAAAATTCACTGCATGAATATGAATGAATCAGTTCTGAACTGTCTGCCTCTGTCTATGATGGAAATACAGAAATACAGGGGAAAGCATTCAGTCCATACAATCACTCTAAAGCTTGTCAAAAGTAAAAAGCCCCAAAACAACAGTGGAGCATCAAGTCTTCAATCAGGTGTCCTTCTTCAAATATGCTTGACTGCACATTAATGTAGCTATAAGCCTCTTCACCAGAATTCCCCTTCAAAACAGGGTTTTTCTGATAATAGCAGAAAAAAACACTCAGCAAATTAAATATAAAAGTTCAGCTAATATAAATACAAACCACCACTTCATTTTCATCCCTTACACCTATTACACATTAGAAATCTGGCAGAGAGCTCTGTCAAATTGAACTATTGAACTCAAAGTGGCAAAAGGCCCTCCCCAGGCAAGACATTTAAATCATTTTCAAAGTTAATTTCCTGCTCCCAGACTGAGAACAAATCTAATCGGGTTTGCTTCATTCTTCTGACGACCAAGAAAATGTTGCCTGCATACTCAACAAGGGAAAGTGTCCTAGAAGGCAGCCAGTGAACTTGCTTTGCAGCACCAAAGAAACCTCCTCTGCAAAGCGACGCATGTGTATCAGCACGAGAATGGGAATTCTGATTTAACTCTCAGATCTTCCTGGTCTCATGCTAACCCGATTTTATAAAGAGATTGTGAACTGTTTACAAGCTAGTAGTGCCCATGGGAGATTGAAAAGGATCAGAAACCTATAATATAGTTACAGGATTATGTTTCAGGTGGTTGGCTATGAAAAAGACCCATCTCTAGTCCCTCTGGATTCCTGGTGACCTAGAATTTTCCCAGGTTCTAAGATATTTCTATAAAAACTTCTAAAATCAAGTATCTAAACTTCAATAAGAATTGAAAAAACTGAATAAGATTACTAGATGAGTAAAGAGAGTTTGTAGAAAAACAAACAGAAGTGTATATGCACATGGGAACAACAGTGTATATGTTTATGGCACAGCAAGATAAAACAGAGTTAATTCGCATCTAGATCACTGTACTATCAAAGGTAGAAGATGGACATTATTAACTTTCTAAACAGGACAATTGACAGATTTTATTTCTGCATGCATTTTTCTAACTCCATAGGAAAAAAAATATACAGAATAGCACCTCTATCCCATTTTTTTTTATTTTTTATTAAATAGTTGTGTGGGGTTGGGTTTTTGTTCTGGTTTGAAGTTTTTTTGGTAGTTTGGAGTTTTTTTGATTTTTTTTTTTTTTTTTTTTTTTTTTTTGGTGAAAGAGCTTATAAGTATTTAAGTATTTTTTAAAGTGGTTTAACTAATTTTTTTCCCAATTTCAGCATGTGATATCTGACTTTCTATTGCTCTACAAAGCCAAATTCTTTATGTAGAAAAAAAGTTAAAATACTGGTGTTGTTAATTTAAGTTTACTTAGTAATCATAAGTTTTCAGTCCATGCAAAGAGATTCTTTTTTCATTGCTAAAAGCGTAAATCCTCATAAATATAAATTCTCCTGTTTGTGCTTTTATTTGTGCATCAGATGTAAGTAGAAGGATGAGTTACTTCAATGGATATAAAGTTCTTAAGTACAGTATTTCTATGAAATAAGAAATAAAAAGTTTATTTCATTACATTAATGTTATAGGCTTGAACAGTCATAGCAATCACAATCTCACCATTAAAAAATAATTAGTTCAAGTCACCGAAAACTTATTTCTTCAATCTGTTGTAAACTAACATTGAAAATTAGCTGTCATGGTTTGACATTGGCCCAATGCCAGGCACCCATGAGTCACTCACTCACCTTCTCCTGCCTCAGCTGGGCAAAAGAGGGAAAAGGAAAAAAAATTAAGGAAGACTTCCTGAGTGAGATAAGAACCAGGAGAAAAATTTTGAGGTCAGAACAGGCTCAAGTTAGTTATAAAGTGAATTTATTACTAACAGAATCACAGGAAGATAATGAGAAGTAAAATAAACCTTTGAAACACTGTTTCCCCCTCCAGCCCCTCTCTCTTTCCCACTGACAGCACAAGGAGACAGAACACGGGTCAGTTCATCACTGAGATTTTCTTCCACTGCTCCGGGAGAGGAGTCGTTCCCCTGGGAGGCTGTAGGGTCCCTTCCACAGGTGACAGTACTCCATGAACTTCCCCGGCATAGGTCCACTCTTACAAGAAGCAGCCAGACCTCACCTGCTGCAAATGTGAATTCCCCTTACAGGCAAGACATTCCTCCCAAACCTGCTGTGATGTGGGTCACTCTTCCACGGGGTGCAGTCCTCCAAGGACAGGCTGCTCCACCCTGGCAGCAGGGCCCGCTTTCTCCACCAGGTCTTCCACTGGATCACAGCCTCCTCCAGGCATCCACCTGTTCTGGTGTGAGCACCTCCCCCACACACTGGGGGTGGATCTCTGCATTCCCCATGGGTCCCCATGGGCTGCAGGGGCACAGCTGCTGCACCACGGTCTCACCACAGCCTGCAGAGGAATCTCAGCTCCAATGCCTGGAGCACCTCCTGCCCCTCCTTCTCCACTGACCCTGGTGTCTCCATCTTGCTTCCCTCACATGTTCTCACCTCCTCCTCTTCTCTGACTCAAAACAAAACTTTTATTTTTATTTTCTTCTTAAATATGTCATCACAGAGGCATTACCAGCCTCTTTCATTGGTCCAGTTTTGGCCAGTGGCATATCCATCTTCAGAGCCACCAGGGATTGGCTCTGCTGGACATGGTGGAAGCTTCCACCAGCTTCTCACAGGAGCCACCTTTGTGGCTCCCTGCTACTAGAAACCAGGCTGTGTCAAACCAATACACTACGACATTTCCAAGTAGCCTGTTCATATTTGTTGATTTACTCACAATGTATCTGTTTATCTACTGGTTATTTCTCACTATGCAAAAATTCTTCTTTCAGTATCCAACTTTAACCCTAGTGATTGACAGATATTTTTCTTTCTGATGAGCAATAATATAACTTAACATACAGAATTAGTCCTGCCACAAGAACTGAGACATTTAGTGCCATTGCTTACTTCCTTAATTTTATTTTGTCCAACAAGCACATATAAACCTTTCAATAACCAAAAGATGCATATCTTCAAACTTCTCCTCAGTTAAATTAAACCTTAAATTATCCACTGAATTAAAATTGACCCTTCTTGGCACTTAGCAAGATGGAAATATTTTTTCAAATATACTGAAACCAGACCAGTATAGCAAACTAGCATGCCACATTTTCAATGATCACTTCTAGAGCCCTGCTATGACAAATTAAATTGTGGAAGTGTTATGGATAGGAGAGGGAAAACAGAAGCTTAACTGAAAACTGTAGGGTTTTCTCCCATCCTGACTTTCAGGAGTATATGATGAAAGAAGCCTCCCAGTTTCATTCCTGTATCTTTAGACTTTCTCTGTTCCCTTACTTTTGTAGGTATTACTAAGTTTCTCATTCTACAAATCTTAGACTATTTTAACTAGGTTTAATACATATAATTGCAATAAAATAACAAGGATTTGTTTAAGGAGTTAAAACTTTGTAATTAGCATTTCCCTGCACAGCATTAAGAAACTTCATTTCAGACCTTTGTTTTGTATGTCTGAACTTTCTCTGAATTGCAAATATTTCACTAGCTCAGACTGCATTTTGATAAGAATTGTTATTTGTGCAATATTAAAAGATTCCATTTATCTATCTACTCTATTGCTATTAATGGAATATTATATTACCATGAAATAAGCACTCTAAGTTCAGAAGCCACAGTGAAATTATTTTTAAAATATTGTTTATTATCCAGCAAAATGTTTCAGGCTCCTTCTCATTCTATTACTTAACATTTTGTGTGCTCAGCAAAATCATCTTTAGATCAAGTTACAGGAATAATACAGCATAATCAATTGGTTTTATTTTTCAAGAAACTTCAATGGTTGTGGTTTAAAACAGGTCCATTTATGTAATAGTATTAACAAAACAGGTGAAGACAAATCCCATAAAGTCACCATTATTGTGCATCATCAGCCAGGTAATTGTACCACTAGATATTTTCATCCTCTGACTTCAAAACACAGATAGTTAACAAAACAAAGTTAACAAAAAAAATTAAAATCAAGATGCAAAAAAGAGGGAGTAATTGACTGTTTCAGGTAATTAAGATAAAGAACACAGTGTTTAAATGAAAACAAAAACAAAAACAAAACAAAAACAAAAACAAAAACAAAAAAACAACAACAAAAAAAAAAAACCAAAAAAAAAAAAAAAAACAAAAAAAACCNACAAAAACAAAACAAACCAAAAAAACCAAAAAACCTCTGAAAACCCCCAAAACCCTGTTAACAATTTAAATAACTTTATGAGAGTGAATGCCTTTTTTGAATAGTTTTAGCTAATCTCCAGACAGTGAATTTTACTGTTTCTTATGCTCCATCACAGTACATTTCTTGGCAAAATTTTTACTGTAAGTGTTTAATTGTCTTGCTTTTGGAAGCTTCAGTTTCATCCAATTATTTTGTAGGAAGCATTAGGGAAAAAAAGAAACATATTGTTTTATAATTCCTGACAGATGGTACCCACAAAATACCCAGTACCATCATTGTGATTACTATATTACAAAAATTCATGGAAGATTAATATCTAATGCTCACCCAGTGATCCAGAGCTCATCATTCAAAAACCACGCTTTAAAATAAGTATAAAATGACAATATATGTGATCTATTCATTTAGGTAACAGGCCTGAGGAGGGATAAAGAAAACAATTCCAGGTACTCATTCCTTAATAGAGAAAAGGTGCAAGTGATCTACTCCTAGAAAAAAATGCTCTTGTTGTGAAAATCACTAATTGTCTTGGGTGGGGTTTCTATTCCTTGATTGTCTCTGCCTTATGCCCAGAATGGTTGCCATAGTTTTCTTCAGGACCAGGGTGTGAGGCGTCTTGTGGCTGTTGCTGGGGCTTTTTCAAAGCCTCCCTCTCAAGCATCAGTGGTGCCCTGTGACTGCTACTCTGCTGCTTAGCTAGCTTGAGTTTTTTGTTAGCTTAGGAGAGGAGGGGTTTTTTTTCCCCTTTCCCTTGCCTTGGAGACTGCAGCAGCAATCCTTTGGTGGCTTTTGCTTTTTCATGAACTCTTCAGATTGGTTTGATCTGTGGCATGAGAGAGCTACTGACGTGAGAAGCAAGGGACCGGTGGGGAGACAAGGAGCTGCTCTGTCCAGGCTCCAGATCTCAGAAGAGCCCGCCCAGTGAAAGAAAGGACACTAAATACAACAGCTTCATCTGCTGTGGAGACAAACATCAGACATTCACCAGGTTCCCATCTGGTTTTGCCTGAGCTGCTGAGGGAAACCTTTGGTTTTTTCCTTCCCTGAGACAAGAGCCAGCATTATTTTTTTTTCTCCTCCACACCACATTGTGGGCATTGTGGTTTTATTTTTCTCCTTCCCTGGCATTTAGGTTTTTTTTTTATTCTGGTGTGGCTGTGTGTAAGTGGAGGGAAGGGGGATTGACTGTTCCATATCTAACATTTCTTCACTATTTTTTCTCATGCATTTTTGCCACTCTTCTCAATAAATGGTTTGGTTTCTTTCAGTTTCATCTACTGGTCTTATGACCTCATTGGTAGAAAGGGATTGTTGGAAGCATTTTTTGTTAAAGGAAACACTCAGTCCACAGTATTCCATCCCTAAATTTGTTTATAAACCATAAAAAATTCCCTCCTCAGTTTCAGCAAAAGGCTGCTTTTACCGCTCATCTGAGGGCTAGGGTTTGAAAAACCTCAAAGCCTACAGCCCCAAGGACACTGAGACTATTAAAAAAAAAAAAAAAAAAAAAAAAAAAAAAAAAAAAAAAAAGCGCCAAAGAGATTATGGCACTGAAATATGAGACTGGAAACTAGATGATATTAATCTTAGAAATTAGAAGGTATTTATTAAGAATAGACATTCAGATGATGTGTATTGCTTAATACTTGCTGCTCTTTGTACTGTGTTAGTTGTCTAGGGAGAGAAGAGGCAGGACTGTGTGTGTGAGAACAATAGGGATGTCTTACTAAGCAGGAGGTCTTACTAAGCAGGAGTTAAAATACAAGATCATCAGAAATGCTGAGGTAACAAGGCTCCTCGGACCCCAGGACCTGATAAGACTGGTTTCGTAGCATGGACTATGACCTGGGGATCAGTGAGCATGCACAAGGCAGCAGGGTCAGAAGTTCATTTCCGAGGAAGACTATTTTCTTCATCCCTGAAGACCCCTGAGAGGACCACCAGAGACAACTCTACAGGCACAAAGAACTGATAAGATGATTAGCAAATGAAGACGAGAGCGGGGGAACCAAGGGATGAAATATGCATGGGGTATTGTGAAACTTGACACATATGTAACACTCTAAGGGTTAAAAGAAAACATGGGTGAGCGAGGGGCTGCGCATGCCTTTGGGAACTATCCTGCATTGCGTCTAGCGTTCAATAAACTACATACCAACTTTAAAACTCTGCCTCTGAGTTTTAGAGTTTTTCCACGTGTCAGCACTTTTACAACCTTAATCTCTCAATAACTTCCTCCTTGGCACCAGTAGCGTGCTGGCCGCATCGGCCTAAGAAAATGGCGGCTTTTGCTACTTCTCTTAATATTACAGTTATGCTTAGGGTTAGGACTGATAAAACAACAAAGTCCAGAGCTCAAAAGAACACTGAAAGCTACAAAATGGACGCCAAGGGTCTCATGGCATTACTCACCCCAACATGGCTCTGTGAACACCTTCCTCAAGGAGCCAGTCAACTGCAGGCCACCTCAGCCTCAGAAAAAGGCAGAAAATTTAATTTCTCTGTTCAGGGAGAGTCTTTAGTGTAGGGATAGGGCTCAAAAAAACCTACAAACCCTAGAACTCCATGAACACTACAACAAAAAATATAACTAGGAAAAAAACACATGACCCCAACATTATCTACTCAAAATTTTTCTCATTGTCACCAAAGATGCTCTGGTGCATAAACCTCAGCAAAAGGCCTGTTTTATCACCCTGCATACAATAAGGATTACACATAGGGTTAGGGTTCAGAAAACCACAATGCCCATAGCTGCAAGCACACTTCAGCTGCAAATGCCTTGCCAAGGGGAGCACAGGAGTGCACCCTCCACACCTTCCTGCTTGGAAGCAACCTGAGCCCTAGACTTCTTTTACTGCCCCACCTAGGGTTCAGATTAGGCCAAGGGTAAAGTTTAGGCCCAGGGTTAAGGTTAGGGTTCAGAACACCAAAAAGCCCAAAGCTCCAAGCACACTGCAGCTACAAGAGCCATGCTAAGGGGAGCACAAGTCTACCAAAACATTGTGCCCTCCACACATTTGTGCTTGGTACGAAGCTGAGCGCAAGGCAGATTTTCCTGGTCCACCTAAGGTTAGGCTTAGGCCTAGGGTTAGGATTAGTCCTACAGATAGGGTTAGGGTTCAGGGTTAGGGTTAGGGTTAGGGTACAGGAAACTAAACAGGCAAGACCTCCAAGCAGACTAAGGCTACTAAATCATGCCAAAACATGGCATCCTCCACTTCTTCTAACTGGCACCAAGCTGAGCCCAATCCTGATTTTACTGCTCTAAGCCTAGGGTTTGGCCTAGGGTTTGTGCTAGGTTTTACATTTAGGGTCAGGGTTCTAAAAACCTCGAGCACCAAGCACACTGTAGCTACATAAACCATGGCAAGCGGAACACCAGACTGCAGAAACATGGCTCCCTCCACATCTTCCTGCCTGGATCCAACCTGTGCCCAAGGCTGATTTTCCTGCTCCACGTAGACTTAGGGTTTAGGCCTAGAGATAGGGATCCGCCTTAGATTAGGGTGCAGAGAACCATAATGCCAAGAGCTCCAAGCAGACTGTAGATACCAAAGCCATGCCAAACATAACACAGGAGGGGCAAGACATAGCACCCTCTACACTTTTTGCCTTGGCACCAATGTCAACGCAATGCTGAGTTAACTGCTCCACCTGGGGTTAGGGTTAAGCCTAGAGTTAGGTTTAGGGTTCAGAAAACCACAAAGCCCTTAGCTCCCAGAACTGTGCAACTACATAAGCCATGACAAGGGGAACAGAGGACTGCTAAAACATGGTGCCCCCCACACCTTTGCCTTGACACCACATCAGCCGAATGCTGATTTTACCGCTCCACCTAGGGTTAGGGTTAGGGTTCAGAAAACCACAAAGCCCAGAGCACCAACGACACTGTAGCTACAATAGCCATGCCAAGGGGAGTACAGGAGAGCCAAAACAAGGCACCCTCCACTCATTTAGCCTTGGCACCAACCTCAGCTCAATGTTGGTTTTCCTCCTCCAACTAGCGCTAGGTTTAAGCCTAGGGTTAAGGTTGGGATTACGGTTATGGTTACAGTTCAGAAAATCACAGACCTGGAGCTGGAAACGCACTGCAGCTACATAAGTCATGCCTAGGGGAACAGAGGACTGTCAAAATATGGCACCTTACACACCTTTTGCCTTGGCACCTATTCAGATTAATGCTTCATTTACTGGTCTGCCTAGGTTTACGATTAGACCTAGGGTTAGGGTTAGGCTACAGAAAAGTGCAAAGCTCCGAGCTCCAAGCACACTGCAGCAAGTTTCATGCAAAAGAGAACACAGGACCACCAAAACTCACCTCCCTCCACACCTTTTTGGTTGGCAACAACGTAAGCACAATGTTGAATTTACTGCTCCACCTTGGGTTAGCCTTAGGCCTATGGTCAGAGTTAGGCCTAAGGTTATGGTTAGGGTTCCATAAAACCACAAAGCCTGGAGCTGTAAGCACACTGCAGATACAAAAGCCATGCCAAGGATAACACAGGAATTCCGAAATATTGTGTCCTCCATACGTTCTGGTATGGCACCAACCTTAGCCCAAGACTGATTTTACTGCTCTACGCAAGGTTAGGGTTAGGCGTAGGGTTAGGGTTAGGGTTAGGCCTAGGGTTAGGGTTAGGGTTAGGGTTAGGCCTAGGGTTAGGGTTATGGTTCAGAAACCCACAAAGCCTGGAGCTATAAGCACACTGCACATACAAAAGCCATGCTCAGAGTTATACAGGACTGCCCACACATGACACCCTCCACACTTTCCTCTATGGCACCAACCTGAGCCCAGCACTTATTTTTCTGGTCCACCTAGGGTTTGGGTTATGCCTATGGTTAAGGTTAGCTTTCAGGTTAAACCTATGTTGAGCGTTAGGCCTGAGTTAATGTTAAGCCTAGGGTTGGGGTTCCGAAAACCATGTAGCCTGGAGCTCTAAGACCACTGCAGGGACAAAAGCCATGCCAAGGGGAACACAAGGCTCCCAAAACATGGCTCCCACCACACCTTCGTGTATGGCTTCAACTTGAGGCCAAAGCTGAGTTTTCTGCTCCACCTAGGGTTTGGGTTAGGCCTAGGATTAGGGTTAGGTCTGGGGTTAGAGCTAGGCCTGGAGTTAGTGTTTGGCCTAGGGTTAAGTTAGGGTTCAGAAAACGACATAGTCCAGAGTTCCATGGTCTCTGCAGGTACAAAATCCATGCCAAAGTGAACATAGTACTTGCGGAACATGGCGCTGTCCACATCTTTATGGTGCCAACCTGAGCCCAAGCTTGAGTTCACTGCTCCACTTAGGGTTCGGGTTAGGCCTGGGGTTAGGTTTTGGCTTAGGGTTAGGCTTAGTGTTCAGAAAATCACAAAGCCCAGTGCCCTAAGCACACTGCAGATACAAAAGCCACTGCACAGGGAACACAGGACTGCCAAAACACAAGTCCTTCCACACCTTGCTTCTTGGAACCAACCTGAGCTCAGGGTTAGATTTACTGCTCAACTGAAGCTTTGAGTCAGTCCTTGGGTTAGGGTTAGGCCTAGGGTTAATCTAAGGTGAGGTTTAGGGTTCAGAAAACCATAAAGTCCAGAGCTGCAAACAGACTGCAGATACAAAATTCATGGCCAAAACATGGCGCCCTCCGCATCTTCCTGTAAGTTACCAACCTGAGCCCAAATCTGATTTTACTGCTTCACCTAACGTTAGGGTTAGGCCTAGGGTGAAGGTTCTGCCTGGAGTTTGGGTTTGGGTTAGGGTTCAGAAAACCAGTAAGCCAGGAGCTCTAAACACACTGCAGATGCAAATGCCGTGCCGAAGGAAACACAGAACTGCAAAAATATGGCGCCCTCAGCAGTTTCCTGTATGGCCCTAACCTGAGGCAGGACTTATTTTATTGCTCGACCTATGGTTTGGGTTAGGCCTAGGTTTAGGAATATGCCTAGTGTTATTGTTCAGAAAACTGTAAATCTCAGAGCTCCAAGCATACTGCAGCTACCATAGCTGTTATAGATAAAAAAAAAAGGTTAAAACTTTTACTAGTTGTATAAGTATGTTGGTTGTGCACTTCAATTTCTATTCGCAACTGTGTATATTTTTCAAGTGGTTCTGGTACCAATACTTGCAGTTGTAAGAGTCAAGAGACTGTGGGTTAGTGTTGTGATGTATAGTGTCAAATGTTTACAGGGACTTTGTAGGGTTTCATTTCCAATGCTGTTGCAATCGTGATGGGGTTGTTGAAGGGATAATACCAGGGGGAAGGGATCTTCTGCTCTCCTCCAGTTAACCCAGAGACCCCAGCCCAGATCCTTCATTGGTAAATACCATCAACCAATCAAGACATGGTGGGAAGAAATGATTGGTGTAAAAAGCATCCCTATAAAGACCAATGAGAGCTGAGGAAATGCACCAATCACATGGAGGATCAAAAATGGACCAATCACTGAAGGGACTGAACTAATAAGAAGAGACTGACAGCCTTCAGCTGTGCTTCTTTCTCATGAACAGACTTCTCTGATGGGTGGCCCATAAATGCATAATAGATTGCTCTGGCTTGCTGTGAGGGGCTAAGACTAGCTTAGACTAGCTGAGACCTTGTTCCTGTAGCCAATTTGCATTAATAAATGATTGGCCTTTTTTACGACCTTTGGAATTACGGCCTCGTCATTCTTTTGAAACACAGCAATAGCCATGCCAGGTGTTAAACAGGACTGCAAAAACATGGCTCCCTCCACACCTTCCTGCTTGGCACCAACCAGAGCCTAGGGCTGTTTTTACTGCTCCACTAAGGGTAAGGGTTAGGCCTAGGGTTAGGGTTAGGCCTAGGGTTAGGGTTAGGCTTAGGTTTAGAGATACGCCTCGGGTTAGGGTTCAGAATGCCATAAAGCCCAGAGCTTCAAGTACAGTGCATATGCAAAAGCCATGCCAATGGGAACAGAGGACTGCCAACACATGGCTCCCTCTACACCTTCCTACTTGTCACCAACCTGAGCCCAGGCTTAAATTTACTGCTCAACCTAGGGTTTGGTTTAAGTTTTAGGGTTAAGCCTAGGTTTAGGGCTACGCCTGGATTTAACGTTCGGTCTAGGGTTAGGGTTAGGGTTCAGAAAATCACAAAGCTCGGAGCTCTAAACACGGTGCAGAGTCAAAAGCCATGCGAAGAGCAACACAGGACTTCTAGAACAGGTCGTCCTCCACATATTACTGTATGGCACAATCCTTAGCCCAAGACCTATTTTACTGCTCCTCCTATATTTAGGGTTAGGCACATTGCAGATGCAAAAGCCGTGCCAAAGGGAACACAGCTCTGCCTAAACATGGCACCCTCCACAGCTTCCTGCTTGGCACCATCCTGGGCCCAGGGCTGGATTTAGTGTTTCATCTTAGGTTTGGTTTAGGCCTAGGGTAAGGGTTAGGCTTGGAGTTAGGTTTAGCCCTCTGTTTAGCATTAGGGTTCAGAAAACCACAAAGCCCAGAGCTGCGACATGCTGCAGCTACAAAATTTATGCCAAGGGGATCACAGGACATCCAAGACATGGTGTCCTCCACACCTTTCTTTTTGGCCGCAACCTGAGCACAAGGCTGAATTTAGTGCTCCACCTAGAGTTTGGATTTGGCCTAGGGTTAGGGGTAGGCCTAGGGTTAGCCTTAGGGTTCAGAAAACCAGAAAGCCTGGAGCCCTAAGCACTGTGCAGATACAAAGCCACACCAAGACATACACAGGACTCTCAAAACATTGTGCCCTCTACACCCTCGTTTATGGTACCAACTTTAGCCCAAGACTGATTTTACTGCTACGCCTCCCATTAGGGTATGGCCTACGGTTAGGGTTTGGCCTAGGTTTATGGTTAGGGTTCAGGAAACCACAAAGCTTGGAGCTCTTACCACACTGCAGAACTTTAAGCCATGCCAAGAGGAACACAGGACTGCCAAAACATGGCACGCTTCAGACCTTCCTGTGTGGCAGAAACTTTAGCCCAAGACTTATTTTACTGCACCACTTAGGGTTCAGGTTAGGCCGAGGATTCGGTTTAGGGTTAGGCCCTGGTTTAGGGTTAGGGATCAGAAACCCACAAAGCCTGGAGTTCTAAGCACACTGCAGCTATAAAAGCCATGCAAGGGGAACACTGAACTACTAAAACAAGATGATCTCCACACCTTTTTACTTGGCACCATCCTGAGACCAATCCTGATTATACTGCTTCACCTAGGTTTAAGGTTAGTCCTATGCTCATGTTTAGGCCTCGAATTAGGCTTAGGGCTTGGGTTAGGTTTATTTTTCAGAAAACCACAATGTCAAGAGCTCCAAGTACTTTGCAGCTCCAAAAGCCATACCAAGGGGAACACAAGACTGCTGAAACAATGTACCCTCCACACATATTGCCGTGGCACCATCCTGAGCCCAATGCTGATTTTACTGCTCCATCTAGGGTTAGGGTTAGGCCTAGGGTAGGGTTCAGGAAACCACACAGCCCAGAGCTCCCAACTCTTTTGTAACTACAAAAGCCTTTCCAAGGGGAACACAGGACTGACAAAACACAGCTCCCTCCCCATCTTCCTGCTTGGCACCTACCTGACCTGGCTTTTGCGCTTTTGGGTGGCACAGGATTGTGTCACTGCTCATCAGATTCTCCAGCCCCATAGCTGTGCAGGTGACAGAACCCGAGACAGACTGCACAGAGCACCCCTTTTTTCTGTAGTTTAAGAACCACACTTAAGGATACTGTACTTTATTTGTACATATGCCCTTGGAAACATGATTTTTTCCAAACAACCTTCAAAGCGACTGTTCTGTCATTCAAGATTTTTTATTTTTGCTAGCAATTACCAAATGCCCTTCAACTGAAACAACACTCTGTCCTTCATGAGTTTAATGGGTGTGAAGTAACGAGATTTTAAACTGATTTTATTTTAATTAGGACAAATCTGTAAAATGCGACAAAAAATATTGCTCATGCTACCGCATTGTAAAAGTAGCCTGCAATTTCCTGTTATTGGAAGAAAGTTTGTGAAATGTGTTCACAAAGCAGGAAATGTTTTACCATCTTACTCTGTTTAAAAGTCTACCCATTCCTTCCTGATTCATCAATGAACTGGACTATCGGATAGCCTAAGCTCAGGCCCACTCAGCACATTAAAATCTCCTATGAATGGTGGGAGGAAAAATGAGTCAAGAAAGGATGATGAACACTGCTAAAATTAATCCTTTAAGGAGAAGAATGGGTACCCAGCACAGGTATGTTGTGCAAAATGTTTGATGTTATCATATTTCCCTTGTGCTTTATTAATGTCATATACCATATTTAAAATATGCCAAGCACACAATGTGAAATAGTTTACATCCAATATAAAATCAGACCAACAGATTTAGAGAAGCATGCTGGATGAGGAAATCCCACTGGGCCTCTCTGAATTAGCTATGTAGAGTGCTACAGGCTTCTCAGATAATCCTTACATTTCTGTGACAGCATTGACCTAGTACCTGTGGATATATCTCAAATGGTCATTAAATCTAACCCTTTACAGAAAAAAGAACGTAGATAGTAATTCACAGTTTAAAAAAGAAAATTTAAATCTTGCTTTTTTCTTTTTTTAAGAACATGCATTCAAAGGAGAGATAAAAAATATAAAGCAATGAAAAGCAGAATCATAATAATTTCTTATTGTATTTATCTCATCAGCAGCAAAGAGAAAAGCAATGCATGTCTTCCTAATGTGAGAAGCAGAAGTATCAAAGACATGCTCTTTCAGATTATTGGTGTCATACCATATACCAACAGAGAAACCCTTCAGCATTTCATTGAAAGTGGAAGGAGGTTAGCAGTGCTCATGAGTGTGCGTGGAATCCCCTAGCCATCCAGCACCAGTTTATTCTCTCCCTAATTATATTTTCCTACATAGAAATAGAGAGGAACATGCTGTAATCCAGTTCAAGTATAAGGTACTGTAGGTGGTAACGATCCTGTAGGTTCCAATTCAGAGACCTATGTGGGCAGGACTGTTACCTCCTGAGCTGTTACCTCAGTTCTGGTTGATGGTTGGTAGTAGAGAGGCAGCACACTTATTTGCAGTATTAATAGAAAGTTCAATTATTTTATGGAAATAGAATATAGTCCATGGTTTCACACAAGAAATGTTGGACATTTCCAGATTTAGAAGAGAAGTCTTGTATTGTTTGTTTATACTGGTTGTTTTGTCAGCCTTGGTCTCCAGAATTTTCACTCTGTCACCAGTGCATAAAGATCACAAAATTATTTATTTATTCACACAATTAATTTCAAATACTGTCGTATTTTGTCTGCTGGTGTTATAGTAATAAATCTGTTATTCTACTCAAGATTTGTCCCTTGCCTGAAAGAACAGTGACATTATATTTCACTGGCTATTCCAGCAGAAAACATCAGGCAGAGCACGTGGAATTCTTATGCTTTCTGAAATATGTCAACAATAGCTGCATTCTGGATTTCATTCCACACACTATACAGACAAGCTTTAGTATGCCTTTCAGAGAAAATAAGCAGACAATTGCTTGCTTCTGAACTACAAAGTGTGAATGCAATGCTTATTTTTGCTCTCATTTTGCATCCCAGGAGTAAAAGGCAACTCTTCAATTCATTACTGAAGTGTGCTAGATGTTTGTTTACTTTGATCAGATGAAAGGATGATATTTCAAAAGTGTGTACCCATATATTCCAATTTTGTAGAGTTTCTGATGCTGAAAGACTCTATGTTGGCTTTGGGGATAAAGTAAATCATAAGCTTTCAGCTTGGCTGTTTATCATTCATGCAGTATCCCATTGTTAGAATTCCCTGAACCAACTAAGTGTTTATATCTGCTTATTTAAGACTGCTTTTCAGAGTCCTCAATATACCATAAGAATATGTTGTGGTTGTGACTACTCTAATACATTAGTTCCTGAATCTTATTATGGGATGAATGTTTTAAGTGTTTTTTTTCTTTCATCTTCTTCGGCTGTGTCAGTAGTAATTTTCCAGTTTATTTTCTAGGGGGCATTAGACAACCTACTGAGACAAGACAGAGTGTAGTTAATTCTCATTCTATTTTAAAATCAATTTCAGTGTTTTCATATGGAGAAAAAGTAGAAGCATAGCAATATCAGACATTTTTAAAATGTAAAATTTTGTCTACAAGTTTTAAAGTATGTCCTTACATTTAGACACAAAATATCTGTCTAAGAAACCAAATCCCCCAAATACATAAGAAGGGAAAAACAAGCTCTGTTATGAGTGTCAGAAACTGTGCCAGTATTTCAAGATCAAGTGTGTTGCACTTTGTAAATCTATCACACCTCTTAAAAGGTGCTTTGCCTGTTTTCCTCTTAGTCTGTGATTATTGTGTCAAATAGCTCATGAATACTCAAGAAAATTGAGTTTGACAATTGTGAAGAAAGCTATAGCAAGAAGGTGCCTTTTACCTGCTGTGGCATAGTTGTACACTAACCAAATGATAGAACATATCACAGAATGGTTTGGGTTGGAAGAGGCCTTAAAATAATCAAATTTCAACCCCCATACTATGGGCAAGGACACCTTCTGCTAGACCAGGTTGCTCAGAGCCCCACCCAACCTGGCCTTGAACACTTCCAGGGATGGGTCATTCACAGCTTCTCTCAACAGCCTGTTCCAGTGCCTCACCACACCCACAGTAAAGAATTTCTTCTCTATATTTTTATGGATCAAGCCCTGTCTAAAGCTAAGATTTTTGGCAGCAGCTTGAATCTAGGTGGCCCTCATGTTCTAAGCATGGCAGATCAAGACTAGTATAAAATGAGTTATTTATGGAATAGACAGGAGATAGCAGAGAAGAGGCTTTAAATAGAGTTACTTACTCCACAGTATAAAACACAAGAACAGTACCAGATTACATAAAACAGTGCATTATCAAGGTACCTATATTATAGCTAGGAAAGAAATAGTATAGATTAGGAGTCAATGTAATTTACCAGCAAAATGATGATAGTCTACACAGTGTCCTTTAACTCAACCCTTGAGGGAGTGGTTACAAAACTGGGGTCCCAAGAGACTCCCACACATATCCAGGGAATGTGCAGAAGATTTCTGCTTTGTGAAAGTTTGGTGTAGCTTTTATAGTTTGTAGAGTGAAGCGTCTGTCAGTCAGAAATTCCAGCTTATGTTTTCACATCTGCTTCCACAGCAAGATATTTACTGTCAGATGAAAACATCAATTCCATGGCACTGGAATAGCTCACTAAAAGACAAAGTGTCTTGATGGAGTTATTTCAGCAAGGATTATGTGAGGCTCATGTGAGAGTGAGATGTCCTGAGCTATTTCATTAGCTAACAAGGAACAGAGAAGCTTTCTTGGGGGTGGGGGGTTAGTTGCTGTGCTACATATATCTAATCTAAACCTACTTTCTTTAAAGCCATTCTCCCTTGTTCTGTCACTAACGCCCTTGTTAAAAAGTCTCTTTCTAGCTTTCTGGTAGGCCTCTTTAAATATTGAACCCTGCTGTATGTCTCCTGGAACCTTCTCTTCACCAAGTTGAACAGCCCCAGCTCAGCCTGTCTTCACTGGAGAGGTTACTCCAGCCCTCTTATCATCTTTGTGGCCTCCTCTGGACTTGTTCCAACAGCTCCATATCTTTCTTTTGCTGAGGACACCAGCCTTGGACACACCACTCCTGGTGTGATCTCATGAGGGCAGAGTAGAGGGGCAGAATCCCCTCCCTTGACCTTCTGGCTGCTCCTCTTTTGATGAGGTCCAGGATGTTTTTGGCTTTCTGGGCTGTGAGTGCACATTGCTGGCTCATGTTTTGCTTCTTGTCCACCAACACTCCCAGATTCCTTTCCTCAAGGATGCTCTCAAGCCATTTTCCAGCCAGCCTATACTTGTGCTTGGCATTGCCCCACCCCCAAGCAGCACCTTGCACCTGGCCTTGCTGAACTTCATGAAGTTTTCACAGCCCCACCTCTCAAGCCTGTCCTGGTCTCTCTGGATGTTTTCCCTTCCCTCCAGCCTGTCAGCCACATCACACAGCTTGAAGTGGTCAGCAAACTGCTGAGGGTGTACCTGATCCCACTTGCCACTGACAAAGGTGTCAAACAGAATCAGTACCAACCTCTGAGGGATGCCAGCTCTCCACCTGGACATTGAGTAATTGACTACAACACCTTGAGTGCAACCATCCAGCCAATTCTCTGTCCATCTGTTAAATCCATGTCTCTCCAGTTAGAGACAAAGATGTTAGAGACAAAGATGTTTGACATTGAGGAACAGTGTCAAATGCTTTGCATAAATTTAGAAGAGCTTTAATTAAAATATGCCCCATCCCCACCTTTTTATAGTTTAAAATCCAAGCTCCTCATACGTGCTTATTAGCAAGACATTTTTTTCCTTAATCCACTTGTTTTCTGTAGAGGAAATACCATAACTTGTACATGTCGTGGCACAAGAGGAAAATTATAACTTGTTATCATACAGGAGCTGCAGCCAATAACTTCATTCTCTCCTGTGTGTTACATTATCTGTTCAGACATGGGAATAAATTAGTTGTCATAGCCTTACATATCCCCTCCTCATCTGTTTGCTGTGTTACTAACATTGTCTGAATTGGTTTTTGTTTTGTTGTTTAAATGTCGTGTTTAGACACACTGTATTTACTTCTCAATTTGTTGCATGCTATTGCATACCTGCAAGGGTCAAGTCTTGCATAAAATCATTGGGAAATCCAAGAATGTGACAAAAAAAATCTTTCTGTTTCAATGAGAATGCTGTGCTATATATTTTAGTGAAAATTCCTGAAGCATGAACATGTTATTCAGTCTGAATTTTCTCAAAATCTATGCTTTGACAGAAAAGGCTGTAAATGAGATATGAATTTTCTTCTGAAATATTTTAAAGATTTTTTTAAAGTCTCTGGCATCTGTATACCTCCTGTCATGGTAACTGAAATACACTCAACCAGTAACTAATAAGAATGGTAGGTAAGCATCTGGCAAGAATATTTCTAGGTTTTGTGTCTATAAAAATAGATCAAGAGTATCTTCAAAAACCAGTGTGGAAGGAAAGAGAACAGAAGATCCACTGGTTCAAATTAGCTGAGTAGAGGGTGTGAGTAAGCCATAAGACAGACCACACAGTAAGCCATAAGTTCAGACCAAAGGTGAAGCTCTGTTAGTGGCTGGTAGCAGAAGCACAAGGACAGTATCTAAATGATGTCAGACATGGAAGGATCTTTCTCTTAGCCCACTTGCTTCTGGCAAGACCAAGTGTCACCGCCTCACTAAGGGAATGCTTTATGGTTGTTGGGTGAAGTGGCTTTCTGATAGTCACAGGGAAATTCTGTTCAATTCCTTCTCAGCACCAGAGCTACGATGATGCTTCAGCATCACAGTGAATTCAACATTTACCTGACCTGCAGCCTTCATCCTTATTCCCATCTGCAAGTAGTGGCCAGAATCAAATAGAATTACTTGACTGATACCAAAGATGAGACAGGTTTTTTAGGCTAGTACTGTAATAGCCAAAGAAAATCTATGTGCAGCTCTCTTCCTCGTTCTTCAGAATGTAACTGAATTATGGATCTTTGAGGAGATATTTTAAGGGTTTTGTACAGTGTGTACTGTTAACATTGAAGTGGCTTTAATGCAGAGAAAAGCTTTAAAGATTTTTCTGATTTTTAAGTAAAACAGAATCCAGCAGCTCTTTGTGAAGATAATTACATGGAGAGGGTTTGTCTGAAGTGTGTTTCAGAGAAATAAAGTACTCCTCAGATAACACTTTATGGTCTGCATTTTTTGGAATTTTTTGCTTCTCTCAGTGAGATGTTTTAATCAGAAATAAGATTATGTAAACCCAGTGCTTGAAAGATCCCATTTTTAATACATAGAAAGAAATTATTCTGTTTAATGTTTAAGATCAGCAAAAAATATGAGCAGTACTCAAAAAAAAATAGTCTTACAGACCTTCCTTTTATTAAGATAATAGAAGTAAATTTGGCTAGATGTTACTGAGCATTGTTACAAAGTTTTGATGATCCATGGAACTTTAAAGGAGAAACAGCTGAAACCACTGATACCACCATTACACATAATTTTGACTTGGGATAAAAAATAAGATGAAGTAAAATTAGGTCTTTCTTTTAATAATACCCAAGTGACAATGCTCAGGACATAACTAAGCTACACTTGAAAAGATGATGCCTGTTAGAGCATGTGAATGCAAGAGTCCAAAAATTTCTCAGAAGAAAAAATATGTTTTTACTATTTAAGGCAAAAGTATTTTTGTAAAATATCAATAAAATTTGAACATTATTGCTTTTTACATAGTGAAAATGTGAATGAATGTTACAAACAAAAATTGTAGCCATGGTGTTTCATAAATTAAAGAAAAAATTAATTATTTTTACTTCCCATAAGAAAACATCATCCCTAAATATGTGCTGTTAATGACTCATTTCAGTTCTGGTCTGCTACAGTTAGAGCTTCTGCAGGTCCTGTTGTGCATCCTAATGGCTGAGAAATTGAGATTTAATGAAAGATTGGTGTATATGAATGAAAAAATTTAGGCAGTTTTGGGGGTGGTAGGTGCAATTTAATTTAATTTTTCTTCTGGTGACATATTAAAAGCCATCAAAACCACCATAAGATTGTCTGCTTGTTATTCTGGACATTCAAATGATTAAGAGATTCAGTTGCAAGAAGTTTTGTGCTTAAAAGCAAATTATTCCATAAGATCAAAATGATTTGGTATCTGTCTCCACCCTTCTGCTGATCATGAATCTGGCTTGCTAGAGCTCCTTGATTAATAACTACTACAGTTTTAGATGGAATTTCAAAATACTACTTTGGTCATTCTAAATAATCTAAAATAATTGGAACATTACTGAAGTGCTGACTGATAATTCAGACTAGGTTGGTCTTTTGTGTTGGTATCACTGATCAGGATAGAATTTTTACTGGTAGCTGTTAAGACAACTCTCCTATTTAATTCAGCATTTATATATATTAAAAGAAAGTGTATTGAAGCTAATAACTTCAGTCTCCTTAATGGGAGGCAGACTTGGCAACAGTTGAGATATGAAGGCAAGGGGAAAGTAACCAGAAAGTATCTGAGTAGAATTTGCATCATATTAATGTTGACCTTACTCATCTCCTTCCTCCTCACACCATAGACCATTGCTGGATAATGTAGGATAGTTATTTCCAGGCTGGGGCACAAAGACTTGCCATTGGTAAACATTGGAAGGATCCAGTTATTTGATGGGTTTTCAGGAGTTGGAGTTAACTGAACTGACATTAGTCCATTAAATTACACTACTGTGCTAAACTCCCAAGAGAAACAGTAAGTGGTTAATTTCTTTTCAAGTATGATATTTTAGAAGATAGCATTTGTAAACAAATATGATACAATTTCATTATCCAGCCATTATATCTTCAAAAATGGCAGGCTTTGTCACTAAATCAGACTGAATTTAGTATCTTTAGTGCTCAAGCATCAGGAATAATGTCCTTATTTCAGATTTTGTGATATTTGGGGTTCAGGAAAGAGGAACTGAAAACACCATGTCATGTGTATACTAACCTTGCTAGCACCCTGTACAGACTACAATGTTGGAATTTCAGAATTTAGGGGAGTCAGAATTTTAAATTAAAAAATACAGAGAAAAATAATATTATAAGTATGAGTCAGTTTTTTTTTTTTTGTTTTGTTTTTTGTTTTGTTTTGTTTTTTGTTTTTCTGGGCAGCTTAGAACTTCTTAAGACACAAGGCATAAAAAAGCATAAAAAAATCTAATGTGAAAAACCCTCTTCAAGACCTAACCTTCAAATTTTTAAAGGAAATCTTAGGACATTGTTAGTGTTGACTAGAATACTTATAATATATAAATACTCAGTAGGAAATATGAAATAATATAAAAATATTTTAAAGAGACTGAACCCTAATCACAATCTTCCCTTATTTCCTGTTTGTTTGCCATTGTACAGAAATGGCTGTGTTGGGCTCACTTATATGTCTGGGCCACTCTCCTTGGCAGAGCAGCAAAGGCTACTTCTCCCAACATCTGTTTGGCTGACAGGAGAGTTCCATTCCTTTCCTGTGTTCCTAACTGGAGGGCTTGGGAAATCATCCCTGTGACTCCCTTGGGACAATCAGAAACCAGACCCAACATTCCCCTTCTACTTTCTGTGATGAGTGGTGAATAAAGAAACTAGGTCTCATTGCAGGGAAAAAACAAATCTAATCCAGTCATGCCTGGATGATGGAACAAGCCAGAAGGTCTCCCGGGATGGGGAGTCAGCAGTCAAGGATTAAAAAATAATTACAGCAAGCTACTCATGATGCAAGGTGTTCTCAAGAACTTTCTAAACTTCCTTTTAGGTATTGGCAGGAACTGCACTCAGTAAGGCTAGCGGAGCATAGTAAGCCTTTACAAAACCATTTCCCTTAGCTAAAGCTTCTGGCACTTGGAATGGTAAAAAGGCAGCTATAGTTTAGCTCACAGAGCTGCTACATTTTAGTCAGAATGCAAGAAAATGTGGAGAGATTTAAATTAAGTAACAAGAATTCAACATTTGGGGACAGGATTATGTCAGACACATCAATCTTGTTTTTTATTGTTCAGCTCATGTCTGAGCACTAAATATAAATAGGGATGCAAGGTACTTTCTTCCATCCACTAAATGCTCAAGCCATTATGCAGGTAATGAGAACAGTGTGGGATATAATTCTGGAATTGCATCAGGGACTGGTGGCTGATGTGATAACAAAGAAACTCCCACCTTCGTAGTTCCCTTTGGACATAGGTCTCTTTAAACCATGGAAAAACTTTGCTTCTTAATATAGTCATGCAGTCCTGTAAAATATCAGTCTGCGCACAAAGAATATTCCACTGACCCTCACTCTTCACCTGCCTCCTCCTGTGTTTCTCCTATTGCAGACACCATGGACTGCCCATGGATTCTGGATCACATGCAGTCAGTCAGCAGTGTTTGGGGCCCATGGGCTGGATGTATTTTTAATATGTGGTCATAGCATGGCAGAAAGGTGCCATTAGCTGCACGTGGAGTCAGCAGCAGAGCTGTGGGTAAAAAGAACTGTTTCTACGAAGTCCATTTATATCTCTGCTACAGTTAAAAGCAGCAGGTATTCTTCTGTCATATGGGAATATGTGTCCAGTGTCATGCCATAGGACCAGATTCAGAATTCTTTTCTGTGTTTGGAAAAAGAATATTCTCCTCGGCTTCACTGATACCCATGCAAACCTTCACATCACAGTTTTTAGCTAGGAGCTTCAGCTCCCAGCTCATTTGGATTCCAAAACCACCCCCAAAGAATCCAGAGTCATGAAAAAAATATATACTGGCCAGACATGAGGCCCTGAGAACTGGTTTGCAATTATTTGAAATGGGCAATTTTTGTTGTGGTGCATGGCAAAAGTCTGGGCCAAGTGAGCTGCCAATGCCAAGGCCCAGCCAATGGGATAGGATAAGTTTGGGACCTAGCATGTTCTTAGGGATGTAGACATCCTTTCTACCAGGCCTGAGGTTTCTGGCACAAAACATCATGGGATCAATTCTGTTTGCTTTATAAAGAGTGAGTTAGCACTTGTCAGTGAGCTCAGCAACCTCTGAACTGGAGATGTCCTTCATACACGAGTAGTTCTCTCCCTCTACAGCAGTCCTGAAAGGGGACTGTGGATGGCCAAGAAGGTTTTCAGCAGGCAGACAAATTTTGTTCCTTCCTATTTGTATGTATAATTTGTCTTAAGACCAGTAATGATAATAGTGTACTTGTTATCATATTCTTTCCTTCTCAAGCAAGCTATTTTTGGAAGGTGATGTGCAGCTCAGACTGATGGACCATGCTGCCACAGTCTGATTTCAGTCAAAGGATTTATCCTTTGTATTTCCACATCGTCTTTTTCAATTCTACCTAACGAGAATTCTAGCTAAAGGAAGGAAGAAATCTGTCACGTACACAGCTCTCCCTCCAGCATGCCCTCCCCATCTCTGTGTCTTGCTCTCTCTCCTTTAATTGGGCTAGAGAGAAAACATTTAGCAATTTCTCTCCCTCTTTCCCCTCATTAGGCTAACAATGACATATTCTGTTTCCAGAGTGTCGGTAGGAGCACAGCATAGCAGCCACTGCTCATCGTTAACACCGGAGGAAGAAAAAGCTAGTGGCTTGATCCAGAATTTATGTAGATGCATGTAAATGAGGAGATATTTCCTTGGGATCAGATGTAATACAGAAGTGAAAAATCAGTGGGGAGAATTTCATAATCTTGTTTGGTGGTGTTTTCAGCCTCCTATTATCTTATAACCTTGGTGTTTTGAGTGCTGATATTATCTTATAACCTTATTGTTTCTAATGAAAGTACATTCTTCCTCAGGTACATTGAAACAGACAAACCTTGGGCTTTTTACAAAATCTTTTCACTGCTTTAAGACTTATTTTGCCTGATTTAATCTATCACTTTTCTAGGTTTTTTTTTCCTCATTTTTATCTATATCCTAACAAACCCATGTGCAATACATTCAACATTTTTTCCATACACATGAAATTAGAACTGTTCTTCTTTTTATCCCACCTTCCTACTTTTTACCTACTTCCTTTGTTTATTGTCCTTCCTTCCTTCCCTCCTGTCTGCCTGCCTTTCTTTCTTTACTTTGGAAAAAGGAATAAATGAGCTCTAATAACATCTCTATACTTCAGTTACTGCTGCTAATTTCAATCAAACTTACCACTCTGTTTTGACTTCTTTTTATTACCATTTAAACTTTCTCAAATCCTAGTCACATTACTAGCCCATTTTTCTATAGAGCTAAAAAAAATATAAACTGATAATTAACCTAGAAGTAGTACAGATTTCTATACACCAAAGGAAAGTTAGTTTTAATTGCAGATTTGGACAAGAAAGGGTGAAGTGACAGAAGAAATTGCATTTAATTCAACTGTATTTACAGCAGAGTGAATGATGTATAAATGCAAAATGGAGATATTCAATAGTCATTGTGTGCAACTCATTTAATGGAATTATTAAGACACAAAAGTTCCCATAAGTTTGAATCCTGGTATTTAATGTGTCTATTGACTTCCATCAGAAACGTTTAAATACTTTAGGACACTGATTAGTTAGCAAAGCCTCATACTACGTCTGAGAGTGAGGCAAATAATAGGACCTTCATACAAAAGAATAAACTGAAGCCCAGAGTAAAAGTGGCTACTAGAACTTCACAGAATCACAGTTGTATCTAAAATAAACTAAAACTGAGAAAATCTCGGGTGAAACTGGTGCTCTGTGTGGACCATGTGTAGCTTCTCCTTTAGAACAGCATTTGGTTTGATCCCCTTTGTCTTCTTCCACCCTGGGCTAAAGCTCGCAGGTTCTTCTGCTGGCAGTCTTTGGTGTCCCTGAGGTGTGTCTAACCCTCTGTGCTGAGGTTTCACTTTCAGAGAGATGCCACAGAAATGTGCACGCTCACAGAAATTTCAGGAAAATAGTGTCAGGACCTGATTGCGTTCTTGGGAAATGTGTGCAAAACTAAGGATGGTTAAAGTGAAGGATGAGCTGAGCCCAGCATCCCAAGCCAGCAGTTTGCAAGGAAGTCTCTGTGCAGATTTAATCACTGGCCTCTCTGCCAAGACTGTCAACAAAGGTGCCAATTAGTGCCAGTTGTGATGATGATTTTTGTGATGCCAGCACCTGTCCACTATGAACTGGACTGTGACTACCCCCACATTTCCCATTAGATGCTGAGCAGCTGTCAGTAGCAGCAGAGCTGAATGATGTATTAGCTTCTGTGCACATCAGTAAGTCAGGCTGTATTGTCTCTAAAATGCCTTTCATGTCAAATTATTTTAATCTCTCTTTAATAATGCAACTGACTTTGTTCCTTTGATTTTAGTCTGTTTTCTAGCTCATGGATTATTATTCATATAATACCAAGTAACATTGTGTGACAAAACAAAACAAATTCAAATGTAAGTCTAACAAGAATTTGAGCTGCAGGCACAAAAATCACACTTGCAAAAATGTACTTACACAGCCTTTCAGTGGCAATAAATTCTGTAATTATAAACCTATCTGACTTCTGGCACAATGTCAGCTTGATAAACAGAGGCCTGTACAGAGGAGTGTTTGCAGTGGACATGTACAGGTTTTAATCTATGCAGACTTGAATAGGGTGCATCAGTTCAGTTTGGAGAATAAAACGCTTTTTATATGCAGATGCAAACCAGGTGTGCACGCACACATGTGCTGAGATCCTGACCAGGAGACCATTGCTCCTAGGGAAGTTAGTGTCTCCCAGTGCTGTTGTCCCAAGCAGGCACAGGCGTGCACTGTACTGTGCACACAAAATGTGCTGTGCATACAGCATGACCTTCAGGTCTGTGCTGTGCTCTGCACATCCTCTGCCTGCAGGACAAGCTTGGTTGCCTGATTGTAATGAAGTTGCTTGTGGGCAGCTGCCACTGGGTCACACCAACTCCTTGCCTTCATCTAAAGCAGCAGCAACATATTCCCATGTTCATATAGTTTTTTATTTTTTTTGACAGTGAGAATGATTAATGGAGTTATTTTGTTTTAGGAAAACCTTACAGGAACTCAAAAGGCTGACATATTGGGTAACCTTTACATGGACAGGATCTAGACAGGATACTGAGCCTGCATGGAGGCTCATTCAGTGGTGCATAACTTGGGCCTCCCAGTGTCTGAAGGGATATAAGATCATCTGTGCTAACCTTTGTTTCTTTAAAGTATTATTGCAATAAATGGTATTTTAAACCACATTTCAGAGTCTGTCCTTGTTACTGGGATTAAAATGAACCAGCAACTCCTGGCAAAAATCCTATTTGTGGAAATGTGTGTGCTGCACACGGTCTGCTGGGCTTTGATGTGTCTCTTCTGTGATCTTCCTTAATACAACACCTTTCTATCAGCCTCATCTTTTTTTTTTTTGTTTGCTAATTTTGATCTGCTGTTAATTTATTGAATATACCTCACAGAGGATTATATGATCCTGTTACCTTGACATGTTCTCATGGGTTCATGGGCACAACATTTAAGCAAAACTCATATTCACCATCCTCACTGAAGTAAGACTTCATGGAAATGCCCAAAACCCACAGTTTATTGGACGTAACTGATAAAAGGAGGTGTCTCTTAAAGTTCAACTTCAAGCTTTTGTATTGCTTCATAAGATGCACTTTATTATTTTGGTAATTTTTCAAAAAAGAGTGACTGTGATCACGTAGTGAGAAAAATCCATTTTATATAACCAAATAAAGCTGCACAACATATTCCAGGTGTTCCAGATGTTAAATAATGTGTGACACAGCAACAGCATTTTGCATAATCATGAGAATTAACAACTGTGTAACAAAACCCAGTTCCTTCATCTGATACATTGGACTGACTCTCTGAGAAATCCTGGAGATATTTGTGTGACTACACATTGAGTATCCCCTCAAAACCTTGGATTCTTTATTCAGTCATGCCCTAAACATGCTCTTTTAAGAAATGGATACAACAGCATTTATTTTATTTTTTTCATGGCAAAAGTGTATATGGTCAGAGTTCTTAGTAATTCATATTATAAAAATACCCAGATTTGTATTGTGAATAATAGTTAGGAACTGAAAAAATAATTTTACTCATTATTTTCTGTGTGCTTCGTATTGGATGGCTGATATGTTTGGTTAGGAAGCAGAAAAGAGCTATTTGTAATCATTTCAGTTTCAAGGACTAGTAGCTTAATAACAAGGAACTTGATAGAAACTTGTATCTAGTGTTTTTTTTCTAGGCACACAGAAAACATTAATTTCCATAGGCACTTAGGAAGTGAACACCCATTAGGGATTTTTGTCTGTAGTTTTGCAAATCCTTTGAAGTTTCGAAATAGACTGCATATTGCCAATGCACTAAAAAGCTATCCTACTTTACAGCTGCAAAACAAAGGCTGAAAAATACATTTACAATCTCCAGTGGAAAATAACATCACCTAAAAAAAAAAAAAAGAAAATAGAAAAAACCCCAACAAGTATAAATATATATACCTATACATTCACTCAAGATACTGAAAACATATTTTGGATATGGTCATTCTGTCTCTCTCGACCAAAGCAGAATGACATTTCTCAGCAAGAGGCTGCCTGTAAGGTTCCATGAAGAAGTTTATTTTCAAATGTATTCTCAAGATGGTGTGGGGAAAAAGAGGTTCAACATGATTTCTAATTGTGAGCTTGTGCAAACCCATGTAGGTCTACTTCAGCCAGTAATGCTTGAAGACTTTTTTTATCTTTGGAACAATATAAAATGCTTTCTTTAATAATTATTAATATATTTCAAATCTAACTTGTTACATTCTTATGTAATACCAGATTTATTATATCTCATGAGGACTCCTTATAGATAACTAATACAGTGGCATGCTATATACTTAATTTTTTCATTTTTAAGCACAGCACTTGTTCAGTTGCCATAATAATATTTAACAAAAGGACCTGGATGGTGTATTTTAGTGTTAAAATACAACATCCAGTTCCAGAAGATTTTTTTCTCCCCTGAGACTGATAATGCAAAAGGAAGAGTCTTCATGCAGATAATGATTTAAGGTAGGAAATTCTGGCAGTTCTTATATTAAAACAGCCTATTGGATATACTGCAAATTCCTTCACCTTCAAATAGTTCCATACCTTCAGAGACTCTCCAAAGAAGGACACACAAAATGTGTTGTGTGTTGGAATACATTATCTCTGTTCTTAGGTTATTCAAAGAGAAGCTGGAAAATCTGTATTTTCAGCAGTGCTGATGCAGTGCATTATCTGTAACAGTTTAACACATTGTGCAGTAAAACTTGGTGTACTGTGCACCTTCTTTTAACATATCTTCCCATGTTTAAGACTAGAAAATATTAATGGAAAATGGATCATATAAGCAAGAAAGTGTGTTGTAAAGGAATTGAAACAAATAGCATGCATGCTGGCTCTCTGCTTGGCTTAGGTTTTTGAAATTTAGACAGAATCCACAGCCGAACCATTACATCAGAAAGGGATTTATTCTGTGTAGTTCCATCATCTTGTTACAATCTTTGTCATAGAAAAGGAAGCGAGAATCTTGTGCCATTTTCAGTTCTTGTTTAATATCTTCTTCACAGGAAAATGCTGCCAGGATATTAAACTCATCTGTTCTTTTGGATAATAAGGACGTAATGTACCATTCTGACCTTTCCAAATGCTGCGTTTCAAATTACTGTTCATTAGATTTTTTTTTTCCTTGATTAAAGTCTCACTAACCTGTAGAAACAGAATGAAATAAGATCAAGACATAGCACATCAAGCATAATCAAAACAAAACCACACATTTGTATAGCTCAAGTGCTTTAACAGATATTAACTCTTTGTTGTGCTATATGATTGCTGTGTTCATTCATAACAAGCTAAAATAATGTTTGTTTAAATTTTTTACATGCTAATTTAGAGGTGCAAGCTGAAGAACTTTTATTTGGTTCAAAGATTAATTATGACAATAAGAAAGACCCTATTTCTGGTATACTGTAGAAAAGTTTCAGAGATAAAGTCATAAGAAAACTAAATTATAATCCTCAAATGGAAACGTAATTAAATGATAAAATATATATGACTGAGGGCCAGATTCTGTTAGCCTTATTAATTCTTATTTAGATTCAGAATTAGATATTAAGGGCAGAAGAAATGATGCATTATTTTCTAGTCTAACCTCCTGTGTCGTCCCAAAATGTTATCTCTCAGCTTCTGTAGCTTCTGAATGAGATGTAGCATATCTTTCTAAGAGACCCAGATGGCCCTAATGGTTGAAAGCTCTCATTGTTAATTTGGTGATGGGGGAACAGACTGGAATTTTTGGCTCCAGCTAATTACACATTCCTTCCTCCTAAATTAGAGGGCTCTTTACTGTCAGGAATACTTTTTGCCTGTAGGTACCTGAAGGCTGTAGTCAAGTTACTTCTCAATCTTTTCTTCATATAATTAATAGGTAAGAATTTATTCAGTATTTCACTATTGGTACATTTTCCTGTATTTTTAATTTTATTTTCAGAATTATTTTCTGTACCTGTTTTTGAGTTTCCAAACATTTTTCAACAAACCGTAAAGTTGCATGGCTTTCCAGTAAATTTGACAAATGTGAAAATAGTGCCAATTTCTGAATATTATTTACCTATTTACTCTTACAAAGATTACATTTGTCATCAAATAGCATCCCATTCATAGTTCATATCCAAGCTACGTTTATAATGACACCATGTTCTTCTCAAAACCATTAGTTTTCTGAAAAATTCAGGATCAAAACATATTTAAACCAATATGAATTATTAATCTAAACAAAAAATTAGATGCAAGCTGTCCCTTCATATAAAATTAAAAATAAGTCAATACACTACTCCCTCACGTTCCCAGTTTAATTCTTTTATCTGTAAATGCCCATACTGATGGGACTTTAAACTGGAAGTTTAGCACTTAAGGGTGGTTTCTGCTTTCTTTTTAACAGTGAAGTGGTTTTGCCTACAGTTTAACCTCTGCTGAGGAGAACTGGCCAACCTTGGGACTGATGCTACAGAATTACAGACACACTCTGTGGTGATGAAATAACTGCTAATGGTGCACCTGAGAGAGAATAACTCAGCACTGATGTGGATGTTATGAATGCCTCCTGAGGGACTGCACTACCTGTCAGACCAATTGCTACCTGTTGTTTACCTTTTTGCCTGTGTGGATCAGTAAGCATTTTAAAAGCACTGGGTAAGAATCTGTTAGCACTTACAAAACCAAAAGACACAATAAGAAAAAAAAAAAATTGTTGTAACAAGGAAATTGCCCAGTCTGGGCAGTGAATTTCTTTTAAGTGGCGTGTCTCCTACTGACAAGTATTAAGAGATGAACAACAATTCACATGATTCTCTGTAGGAAAAACAGATAAGTATCATCAAGAAGAGCAACAGCCTGAAGTTCCATGTATAACACTCTTCCTCAGATACATTTTTTTCCTGAGCCTGAACATCAGTATTAAGGAAAAGTACATTTCTTCAGAAAAGAAACTGAACTCCAGGAAGTAGTTGTAGCTGCAGGTTATAGCAGTTGGTATCTGCTACAATGCTGGATCCCAGGAGAAGGCAAGTCATCAATCAGGAAGGGTTTATGATTAATAGATACTGTATTAACTATTTTCTCACTTTCAATTCATATAGACAGCTCAATATCAAAAGGAAGTAGCAAAGCCAAAGGAATTTAAGATCCTTTCAGAGATCTAGTATCCCTATAGATGCACAGGTGGTTATCCAGGCAATGCAAATACACACAAAGTGACTAAAATGTGAATTTATGACATTTTCTAGTGTCTACATATTTGAATTAACAGTGTGGCACATCAGCATCACCTGTCCTGTTCTGCCTGTGGTTACCTTCAAAGACATTCCTATTGGAGACTGCATCTGTTTAAGGATCACGAATGTTTCTTTGGGCTATTATAAAACCAGCCACACACAATGGAGCCATAAAGCTCTTCCTCTTCTCAGACTGAGATTGCTGTCACTCACCCTATTCAAAGTCCTACACGGAGAACTACACAAATACGTTTTATTGACAGCAGGACCAGGCATTTTCATTTGTCATCCCAATATTAAGGCTACATAAACTTTGGCATCATTGATTTTATGTTTAGTGTCCACAGGACTCTGAAAAAAGGGCCCAGAGAATAACAAATGAATAAACATCATTTAAAATGAGAAGGAAGAAAGAGTGAAGTCTAATTGAACAAGTGTGCCAAATTGACGTTATTTTGACAGCATTAACTATTTTGACAGCATTAAGTAGTGACAGTTTGATTTTTAGAACATTCTGTCTTTTACTTTGAAAAATAACATTTAGGCAGTAAACCTAGTCTGCTTGACAGGCGCTTGAAGAAAGGATAAGGATTTTATGTGACAGAAGATCTCATTGTGTTTATGGAACTTTTTGTGTCCCCAAATAGTTTACCAGTAAGTCAAATGATAACTAATTTTATCAATGGGTTGTAACATTAAGGTTTTTCTTATTTTCCCTATTTTTTTTCCCTTTCTGGTTTCTTTTATGCTTTTTTAAGTCTTGGGTTTTTTTGAAAAGTCTTATGATTTTCTCTAAAATTAAGTATCTGACTCTATTTTCTTAGACCATAACTATAAATGCATCCTATAGGAATTAACTTTTCTGGTAGCGGTATAGATTTCCTAGTAGCAGGATGATATTTACTTATTTAATATTTTTTTGAAGTTAGATGTTAAGCAAGTTTCTTAAGACTCAATTCTCCAAATCCCACTTCTTGCTTGGTTGGAAAGGCAGTTGATCCTTGTATTTGCTTTTATTTCATGATAATTTCCTTTAGTTTTTGTAAGCAATGAAGCAATCCTTAATCATTGCCCCCTTTTGATAAAATATAAGCCTTTTAATTCCTGCAGGGTATTTGTTAACCTTGCAGTGCTCAGCAAAGTGGCTTGCAGGAAACACCTTATAAATACAGGTGGTCAAATTGCACAACAATGATGAAGTAAACCTGGTTACTTAAAATGCAAATGATTAAAAATTCCAAGGTACATTTTTAATTCTACAAAAATTATTTGCAAATTAAAAATTCTGGCTTTTTATATACTCACAAATAAAAATACAAACAACAACAAGGTAAGAACCCTGAACAGATCCTACTAATGGTGCCTGCGATTGACCATATTTTGAATTTTGTGAAATTAGAAAGAATTCTGTTTTCTGGGCATAGAATATTACATTCTGTGACAGAGATGAAAACAAGGTTTGAGATTCTCTATGCCAGTATTGTGGCTGTCACAGACAATCTCTCAGATCAGAAATCAAAGGTGCTTTTTTCACCAACATTTGTGTCCTGCTTGCCTGTCACAGTCCAGGATGGCATATGAATATGTGCAGATACAGACAACAACAGCCAGAGCAGCATTCTCAACTCTTATATTCATTTCATGGCTACAATTAAAGGGTGAAGACTTTATTTTTATGGCCTTGCTCAGGTGAATAAGTAACTCCGGGTGACAAAATCTGGAAAGATATAAATTACATGATAGTAGAATAATAAAAGCAAGGGTGAAATGTGCTACTGTACAAACTATAAATACAAATGCATTGCACTATGTCAATTCTAGTGTTAAGGTGATTGCCATAACATAATATGACTTCATGTTGTTTTCTAAGACCTTCCTGGCAATAGTAAGGATGCAAAAGAACTAGATTTTCCCTGAATGATATCAGTATATCAGTTATTTTGCATTATTAATATTAAAAATCATAACCACTAAAAAGAGCTTTTCCTCCTGTTAGAGGCACAGTCCCCAGCAGCTGAAATTTACATAGCTCATAATTTAACATGGCAAGAGCTACTTTCCTTTACACCAGGATTAAAGGGATGTCTGGTAAAATCACATTCTCTTATAAAAATTGAAACAGGTGAATATCGACAATAGGTTTCAGGGCACATTTTTATACTGCCAAGAATTTTGGTTTTGTTATGACAGAGTAGAAATGAAGGCAAACCCTTCATGTTTGCATGACAAGAAGTAATTATTTTGAAAATTGAAGTCATATGAAACTTCTAATGCACAGACCTAAAATTCAATATGCAACCTTATTTGAAAACCTTCCCTTCTTCTTACAAAGTGTAATGAAGTCTACTATATGCAGAAATTAATACCATGAAAATAGAACATGAAAGAATTTATTTAAGCAATTAAAATTGCACTTAGGGGTATTTTACTGATTTTATTTTTTATTGTTTTGTAGCAGTTTCAAGGCATTGAACTTTTTTATGTGGACAATTCCAGTCTTCAATGAAATTTAGAATTGACTTCCCAGCCAAATAGCGTTGTGAGATCCAAAAAGAAAAAAAACCAAAAAAGAGTGTACACTGAGTACCTATCACAAGTGTGTGTAAAGCTGGGCAGAATTTAGAGGAAATGGGACTGCTTCCCTGTCATCTTGCCAAAGGCAACAGCTGGTGAGTGCCTCAAGCTCCAAAGAGGTGCTGGTTCAGAGATGTCGCTGCCAAATCCAATGCGCAGTTATCAATCCACTGTTTAGGAGCAGAAGCTGCAGGAAACCCCCTCACCAGGTAGGCTGACCTGGTGCATTTAGTTCTTCCATCTGCTATGGACCTAGAGAAGCTCCAACAGCTTTTGGAGACCCTGGTGTAAGGCTGGAAGCAGTGGCTGGAGTGTGGCTTGGAAAGAGTGAGATTGATATCCCAGCTTGATCATGGCTTGTCCTACTGGGATCCATAAAGCCTAAAACCATAGCACAAACCAGAAAAGGAAGATATTCCAAGATGACTGCTTGTGCCCCTGGTTCTCAGCACCAATACCTGCAATTCCATTCTCATTCTTCTCCAACTTTTCAGTGCTTTTCAATAGCTGTGTATCTAATCTCTTCAAGAAAAAAAAATCTATCCAAAAAAATTACTCTGGAAAGTAATTTAAAATTTCATTACTTCAGCATCCCAATTAAAGCAGTTTGCTAATTATAGCTTTAGTTTGTACAATGGAACATTCTGCACAGATTCATTCTGTATTTACATATATATGCACTGTACATATGACAAAAATTCCAGGTGTGTTAAGTGTTTTCACTTAAGAGTTGTTGAACACAGTCCCTGGTGCAGTGGGATGCTAAAACTCTGTGTGTATGAAACCAAATAGATTTCAATGATGGTACTCACAAGTTTATATTTTATATTTCCTCAAGTTCCTCCTATATCAGAACAATATATCTTTAAAAAGGGTAAAATAAATATATTTTTATTTATTTGATTCTTAAGAGTATCAAATCTCAGTTGCTTCATACTGCATCACGTGCAGCATTGAACTGAAGGCTGGGTTTCAAATCTAAAGTCAGTGAGGGTTTGTCCTGGGTTGCATTTAATCACCACTGTCCTTTGTGGTCACTATGCCAAAAAGTCACTGCATTTCCAGTCCTGAATAAAGAATGCTGGTCATGCACACAACACCGAGAGTGAAAAAATATGTACCAGGAGGTCAACAACAAAGAATAAGGCTTTTCATTTTTTGTTAATCCAAACATTTGTGTTTCTGATTTAGGGATTATGGTTCAGCAGATGCCAACTGTTTACATTTCAGGAAAGGTCCCTGTGGTATGTATGAAGTACTTGTCCTGAAGTGAATCTGCTTGATCTCTATAAATATTTGGAGGTAATGTGCTACTTTAATGGAATTAATAAAAATCATGGAGATTTTTATCAGTACACAGAACACCTTTGAACTGACTTGATTTAGCCCATTTATTAAACTGTCTGCTCTAATCTCATATTTAGCACAGTGTCATTTTAGAGACAAATCTTACCACCTATACACCGATGATGAGACCCACTGAGGTGAACAGGATTTCTCACTGCAGTAAGATATGACTTTTCTTTATATTTTACTTTCTTTATCTGTCTGACATCGGAACTTCCTTACAGGTATCATTTCCTGGAGTTGTACACAATTAATCAGAGAAAGGAGTATCTCAGAAACTGCAGTAGGCAATTTGTAAAGGCTGATGATTTAATTACATGTTTTATAGCTTATGGTAAGTCAACCTTTTGTGGTTTTAGTAAAAAGTTTAAACGAGTTCTCATGTTTATTTTGCACAGTTATTACATTTATCACTCTTAACTGTCCTTTGCTTGGATAAGGATCATTCAAACCTTTTAAATTATATGCCTAAATATATTATTGCTTTTTGTTGCATTGCCCTTCACTCTCCTTTTGCCATTGACAAAATCAATCATGCTGTCCCTTTTTCCAGTTCTCACAGAGAATTAGTTGTGCCAACCAATTTCCATGTGATGGAAATACCTGCCCTTTTGTTGACAGGACAGACACATGCAGGATTCTACTGAGGTATCTGTACCTCTGAAGCATACACATTGTATTCTTTAAGTGAATTATTTGCCATCATAATGTTACGCTTATCTCATTCTTCCAGCTGAATCCACAGATACTGGGATGAGCTGAATGATTTTCAACAGTTCACAAATATTTACAAAATAAGTGATTATTATTCAAAAGTATATTTATGATAATGCTAAACAAAATACAATATTACAGAAAATATTTCTGGGGATATAGGGCAAATAGAAATTCTAGGAAAGAGATCTGGAACACAAGAACAGCAGATACATAGAAAACATAGATTAAATTTTTGTATTTAATTCAGGATAATTTTTTCAGCGTTGTCATATGATGCATTAGAAGAGCCTGCAAAAGTCTCACAGTGCTTTCACCCTGTTCTGCAGAGATCATTCTTCCTGATTTCATAGACAAACTCAGAATGAGTACCCAAATATTTAGAATATTTTCCCTTCAACTACCAATTAAACAACCAGTGATTATAAAAAAAAAAATCTTGCTTTCTGACTATGTTTGTATTGTCATATCTTAAATATCTCTCTGAACCAGAATTGATTGGGAGAAGTTAAAAAGCTAGATGAGATTATGATAAAAAGCAAGAGGAAAAATTGGAAAGCCACAATAAAAGGCTAATATTGCATCACTTGCTATTGATATAAAGATTGATGCTGAATATACTTTAATTAGAATATAAGAACATGACTCAAAGGGAGATGTCAAAATAGGAAGTGTGCAAAAATTTAAGTAGGATAGAACTGAAAAGACAAGACATCTCAGAGATTATGTTAAAATGGGCCACTGAAAAATATACCACTATGCAACGTGCATTTTGACAAAATGCAGAAAGGTGTAATTCAGAACTCTGGATACTAATTTATATTCCTTGATTTTAAATTCATTGTACTCATAGAAAATGAGGAAGAAGCCATTGTATCCATCCCTAAAAGAAACATCTGCTTGATGCGTAACTGATGACCAAGAAACAGTAAAGAGTTTAGTGGGAAGGGCAATTACAATATTAGATTGATTTATAGCCCAATAGTCTGCTTTAATCTGCACCTAAAATACTTGAAAAATTCTACTGGCTGAACTGTGAGTGCTCCCTATACATGACCATTTTATTATTAATTTAATTTAGAAACGAGCAAAAGCAGAACAGCCCAGAGAAAACCAACTTTTTTTTAGAAATGGCAAATGAGCTTGAACAAATCACTATGCCTAATTCCTAGTGAGCACTGAACTGAAATGCTTCTAATACATCATAAATATGTGATTATGTGCAATTAACCACCATAATTCATGTGAAAACTTTACTCCCTAATCCCTCAATAAGAATCAACATGGCAAACCCCACTTTAGTCTTCTAGAGGAACCCTAATGTTGAAAACTGTTCTGTACATTTAACACAGAGAAAAATGAGACATCAGATTCCTGCGACTGGGGATGAACTTTCTCTGTTACTCCTGTCACTACACTTGTAACCTTCCTGAGATTTAGCACTGGTTATCCAACAGGCCATCTCTTTCTGGGTCCATACTGCAATCTGAAAGAGGCTCTCTGTTTATCAGTGTAACTGCTTATTCCACTAACTCCCCAGGATAAAGTGGAAGATGATTATATAGCACAGTGCCAACACACACAGCCTTTATCTGTGCTCATTTACTGAGAGATAAGGGTGCTTCATGCTGATCATTTTAGTTGTTAACCCATATATGAGTATTATTCCAACCTGTGTTATTTCTTATTTATATAAACACTAATACTTTGTGGCCTGTTTCAATACTATGGAAAATGATGCATGCATTGCCAGCATTTTCTTGACTATTGTTCAAAAGGAAACAAATAAGCCAAAAGCTGAATTCACTTTTAAGGCTTTAACTTCATGTAAGTTTGCTGTTAAAGCTATAGATAGTGCAAAATCTGTTTCCCAGGCAAGGGAACATCCTGCGCTAACATCCTGCTTTCTGCTCATGTCTGGGCATAGGAGTTTTCAGGAGCTCTCCAAGTAATCCCTTTAAATCTGAGTTGTCACCTGATTTTGAAGCACCTTGTACTCTTTGGGTCTTTATGGGTAATTTCTATGTAAGCACTGTTATGCAAGCACAGTATCCTTGTTCCTTGCCTAGATTTCAGCTGTCCATGCTTGGCAGCATCCAAGACACAAAGCTTTTTATTTTACGGAGAAAAAAAGTATTCCATCTTGCTTCGTGTTTCCAACTTCCATCTTGAGATTCCAGCCTTTCTAACTTTCTTAGTGCATTTATCTAATGATGAACTCAGAGGATCCAGAATTGAGGAATTGCTGCCCTAACTGAAGTCTTTGAACTTGTAATTATCTTTCAAAAGTCTTTACCATCTATGTTCAAAAAGGTTTTATATCTTAAAATGACAAGTTTAGAAGTACATTAGAGGAGACATTGAGAGCATACAAATATAACTACAGAGATGAGTATTAAATATTACTTTACAGGAAGATGAAAGTGCATGAATTGAATTTCCATCTTGGATTAGGATTGTAACCAAAATTTATTTATACTGTGTCTGGTTCTGTCTTCATTTTTTTTCACAGTCCAATGAAGACTGGCATTTTTAGGTTGCAAAACCCCGTGTACAAATCTCATATCAACTCCATAGGAGCTGTGATTATCAAAGGTAGGTAAAAGAAAGGACAGGGAACTAGAGCTGTCTGGGATAGAGGCATTTCCAAAGGGTCTCTAGAAGACAAAACTGAGTTTACGATTTCAGCAGTGGGAAATCTGCTCCTAAAACAGGCCTTGAAGAAGAAGTTCACTTCTTTAATGGAAAATTAAATGTCCACTGTGCAATACAGAAGACTTTGGAACTGCAGGTGTTAAGTTATTGCCCAATTTTAGACATTTTTGCATAGGGAAGTTCAAACCAGACATTTTTATTCCAGTCAGGAGATATCCTGTGCATTATCTGCATTATCGGAGAAAGAGAAGGGAAGCAAGAAGGCTGACAACAATAATTGGATTGATAAATGTTAGGAAACTGAGAAAAACCATGATGGGAGGGGAAAGTCTCTTTCAGTAGACTGGAAAGTAAAAGGGAAAAGCTGGTAAAAATACCAAGCTTTGTCTGTGATCAGAAAAGGCTGCACTTCTCATATGGGACATTCAAAAAATACGTCCTACTTTCTCAAATAGCAGGAGAAGTAGAATCATGGTATTACCTACTGGGACGAATGAAGTGGTATCATTTTATCCAAAAGCTTGGATCATTCTGTGTAATTGGTACCCCATCCAATTTATTAAATTCAAAGGTTTACAGAGAATACATAGAAACACCTGATCTTTCTCTTCTCAGAGTGGGCTACAAAGAAATCAAATACATTCTGTGGAGAATTCCATCTTGAATTTTTGGCCCTTCCAACTCAACACAGCTGTCACAGTTCTCAGAGGAAAATCTGGAGATGCACAGTGACTTCAACCCTGTATACTTGTATTGCTTGAATGCAGTAGACAAGGACTCTCTATGGACACTGCCCATGCTGTCTGTCATCCTAAGGGTTCCTGAGGAAAGAACTGACATTCTGCAATAATTTGCTGCTGCAGCACCTTACTCTGCTTCAGTTGTGTTGGCCATTCCTATAGCTTGTGCTCTCTCAGAGTATTTATGGAGGGTGCAGCATATACCAGTTTCTCCAGAACAGTGTTCAAGTTCAGAAAAAATATGTAAAAAAAAGTTTTGTTCTATTTTCACCCCCTTATTTCACATATTGAGTCTAAGGTACAATTTATTCTTCTGGGTAATCTGTAGAAAAGTACAAATAGGTGCATGGAGTACTAACAGACTTCCCACCTTATTCCAAAAAAGGATGAACCTAATCAATAGTTGGGCAAATATTAAAAGAGACATAATAATAACAACAACAACAACAACAGGAAGGTACAACTGAGGAAGACTACAAAGGCTAGAAGGGGAGTGTACAAGGAGAAAAAATTTTATGGCGTGCACAGACATCAATAGTAGTGATGAGGCATAAATCACAACATAGCAATTTGATCTTCAGGCTGAGGTTACAGGATGACAATTAGAAAACTCTGTTTTCAATTTAAGTGGATTTGTCTCATAGGAAGTCACCAAGACAGAAGAATTTGCCTCTCAAGATTCCTTTTAAAATGAAATCAAATTTCAAGGGAAGCTGTGATTTGAAATGCAACATTTATTATAAGGCAGTGTTTGAAGTTCCTTCCGTATCTTTCTCAGTAGCTTTTATATTAGCAAATGCTCATATACTCAAGTGCAAAATTACTGTGATAGAAAAGGACAAGTTCTTTTAATCTGCTTCGCTGTTTTGAACATCCAGTGACCTGCAAAACATGGATAAAACCCATTGGTTTATTCACTCACTAGAAGACTTTAGAAATATCTCATCACTTTTACAGGACTGATAACTGCCGGAGTTGTGAAATTTGGTGATTACTTCAGATGTTAAGAATCAACATTTGTACCACTGATGTCCCTTATATAAGCTAACAATAGGTACAAAGGTTATTGGATTACATAATATTCACTTCTAACCTGGAGAAGACCTAGGATCTTATTACATAGAAATAACAGAATGAATGGAAATCATTTAATAGGATTAAACCCACTGTAGAGAGATGTGAAGCATAAAGCCACAGTTAATGACTCGTGATCTCCCTCCCCCCGCCCCCCTCAATACAGTTTCTTTATTCCTCTTTGTTCTGTGTAACTCATGTATATTCCTCTCATCTAGCAGTTCATGACCTTGTTCAAGTACTTAGTCTTTTCCTCAAAAACTCAAATGATGGTAAGATGACTTTTTTTAAAAAGCAATGAAATGTATTATACATGTGTGAATCAAATGAAAAATAATAATTGTGAAATGGTACCTCTATTGACTAAAAATGTTTAGGTAAATCTAATTTTCACATCTTTCCAAACTCTCCAAAAGAAGACATGATGCTGAAACCAGGGTATTATTTTGGCATGCTTAGTTCTTCACCTGACTGTCTCTGTTGCCTTAATATCTGCATTGTGGTTCAATATCAAAAGCAAAATATGTACTGTTCTTTCCTCAGCTGAGTCACTCACAGGATGTTTCAGAGTATCTAGATTGAGACAATATTTCATTATACAAATATAAATCTCTGGGACTTAACTCTTATTTCAAGTGACAGAAACTGTTTAAATGTTCCTTATACTAAAAAGATCTCAAATTCCCTATTTCCATTATGATGAGATTCATACCCAACTCTTGCTGAATAAAAAACATATGCACTGTTATTGAATAAAAAGAATTCCATATCTCAATAAAAGGAACTGAAGTATTGTTTTAAAGACAATTTAATCTCAAGTATTGCTTTAAAGACAGTACCCATTTATTAAGTGATATTGCAGCTTATGCACAATATTGCAATATATTTAAAATCTAAGATTAGAAGTAGCTTTTCTTTAGCTGATGAAACTCCAGAAAATACACTGATAGATATTTTGAAGGTAAGGTTTTCTTACAGATACCAAGATTTATAAAATAACCTGGAGGAAAGCAAAACACAGAAGTCAATTCAACCTGTGCTCAAAACCAGGGACACCAGTCTGCATGCACAGTTAGGAGAGCTCTGTGGAGTTAATCTAGTAACACTGTCCTAAATCTTGGCTTTCTTCAAACTGAAACAAATTTTTAGACTATTCAAATTACTATTAATGTACACTATTAATTACTATTACTGGCACTAGTGGAACAGAGGTCCGATTTTAAACCCAGAAGAATTTGCTCCAATAGTATTGCTGTGGATGAAATATCACGCTATTTTGTCAATATCCTCTGAGCATAATACTATTTGGTGTGATTACAAAGTAACTTCTAAAAACTACATCACAGACTTGGTGGTATGTTTAAAAAGCGGAGTTATTTTTCTAGCAGTTCTCTTGCTTTCTTTGCTATTGTCCAAAAGACACAAATTGAGCTGGCAGTGTACCCTCGTGGCCCAGAAGGCCAATGGTACATTAGGAAGAGCATTGCCAGCAGGCTGGGGGAGGTGATGCTGTCCCTCTACTCAGTCCTGGTGAGGCCACATGTGGAGTATTGTGTCCAGTTCTGGGTTCCTCAGTACATGTCTCCTCAGAGCCATGGAGCTCCTGGAGTGGGTCCAGTGGAGGGGAACAAAGGTGATTAAGGGATTGGAGAATCTCTCTTACAAGGAAAGGCTGAGGGAGCTGGGCCTGTTGAGCCTCAAGAAGAGACAACTGAGAGGGGAACTCATCAATGTCAATCAGTATCTGAAGGGAGGGTGGTCAAGAGGATTTTTCCAGGCTGTGCTCAATGGTGCTGAGCAATAGGACAAGACACAATGGGCAGAGACTGATGCACAGGAAATTCCACCTGAATATGAGGAAGAATTTCTTTAATCTTTTAAATCTTTAAACTTTTTGCAGTGACTGAGCATGGGAACAGATTGTCCAGAGAGGTTATGGAGTCTCCCACACTGGAGATATTAAAGAATTGTCTGGACACAAGTCTGTGCAATGTGCTCTAGGATGGGCCTTCTTGAGAATGGAAGTGGGATCAGGTGACTAATTGTGGTCTCTCTGTGATTCTGTGAAATTCCTCCCTTCTCAAATCTGGGCATGTGGTTAAATAAAAGGACATCATGATTTCTGGAAAGGAAGATGGCAGTATAGTATCCTAATCCTTCTGTGAGAGAAGCTGGGATTTGCACTTTGGGAAACTTTCAACCCTATAGAAATGGGGTCCATCACAAGGGTGTGACGTACAGTGAAAGTCTTCCAGTCACTCATATCCCACTCATTGTCTGGAGATGATTTCAAAGAAACTGCATTCAGTTTGCCTTGAAGTTTAAGAACAGTCAGACAGAAGGAGGAATGAGCAAGGCCACGTGCTGCCCAGATTAATGGTTGTCAGTCTGCTCATGGACCTGTCAAATATAACTATGCAAAGTCTTCTAGGAGCAGGAAGTGGATTTGATATCAAAGGCTACATATGGGCAGCAGCTCTTAACTCAGGGCTTATGTAAGTGCATATATATAAGAACAGAAGCCTCTACTTAAACCAGCTAGTCAAAAACTCTCTTTCTGAACTGTGGTGTGTCTCCAGAGATCCTTATTCAATTATTAATGCATCTGCTGCTAATTTCATCATGCAGAGTGTGAATTTGTCTTTCCACGATGAGCTCTAAGGGAAGTTCGTAAGAAATATAGAACTTGTCAGCACATAAGAGTCAACACATTACTGCTGTGCTGCAGCCATTTATAACAAAACTAAAATGAGCACTCACTTGTTTGGCATTAATTTAATGTCCCACTTAGCTCCTATCAGACGTAAATAGCTGCTTCATCCATTTAAGCATTTCTGTTCGTGCACATAATGAAGTACTCTGTACCTGTCAAGTAAGCAGAATTCATAACTGAAATAAGAAATGGATGAGAAAATTCAATGTTCTCAATATTAAGCCTCTACAGGGGTAGCATCAGACTTTTTTATGGCTTCTGTGAGATTCACCTTTTATTCCACTCTTCAGGGACCATAAGAAGACATGACACGTGTTAGCATGCCAAAAATGTTTCTAAAAGGGATATCTGTTCAACTTATGGCACAATTGACAAAATCTGTAGTTGTGGAACACAACACAAAATAAAATAAGTTAGCCAACCTCTTGGTATTTAAATATTTTTATGTTATCTATTTTAGAAAAAACAAAATCTAATTTTAAACAGCATTCTACTGATCATACTCTCTAGAGGAAATTTTTATGAGAATGAAGAGAGGTAATGACTACTATTAGTCACTGTCATTAACATAAAACATTAGAAATGACAATATTTATAACAGGCTATGACATGGCAGTTAAAATACGACTTTCTATTATTTGTGTATGCTTTGACTACAGCTGGTTGCTATTTTCTAAAGTTAAACTGATAGAAGTCTGGTAATGGTATATTTAATAGCATGTTCATCATCAGATCTAATTGTTTTCCACCACAGGGTATGAAGTTTTATGTCCTCTATCAACCCAAAACAAACAGCCCTACTGCTTAATGGCTCTTCAATTAATGTTTATAGTGATACTTTTATAACCTAAGTGACAAGAAAAAAAAGTCAACAAAATCCCTCCAAGAAGCCATTTAAGAATTTAAGAAGCTTAATGAGACTTCAACCAATACCAAAAATTACTGAAACATGCATATGGTCCCGCAGCTGAGGATGTGAAATAGAAAACACTAGAATGACATTAGAAAGACACTGGAAAATAGAAACGGAAAACAGAAATAGAAAACACTGAAAAATCCTTCTAGCACAGTGCCTTAGGAGGGGAGAACAGACCTACATGTAGGGGAAGTTGATTGAGAGACTTCAGGTTGGCTGCCTTGCAATCGATGCTCGTGCTGGGTTAAAACAGAGAAGACCTGTTCATCCCAAGCCATGCACAGCTCAGACTCTGTTCCTCAGATTGCAAACTTATTCCCCTGAGAGTGATTTGCCCTCAGTAACCTAGATGCTAGCCTCATACTCATAATTCTTTTCTCTATTTAGCAGAGCTCATGCTGATTAAAATGAAAGAACAGTTCAAAGACAGGTTTCTCTTTAACTGCCTTGGTGCATATTAATTTTTGTCTCTTTCTTTTGTGCTAAGCCTCTAGAAAGCAATGTAAAACTACTCTAAATACATTTTCACTGGAGAGCTGCCATTGTTCTAAATTATGAAAGCAAATGATTTCTGACTTGGGCTGTTAATTGTACATAGCATTAATATATTAATTTTAAGCTTCCCGTGATAGTTCAGACACCCTGATTTCTAGCTTTAATGATGCATTATGAGCCTTTATTTCTCTGACAGCCAGGAAATTAATCATTGACACTCCTCAGTCCCCCAAAGTAGCTGGACACCATTAGACAAGAAAGAATCAGACCTGAGGGGGATCAAAATTTCTTTGCAGGAAATATTTGTTTTTTTGCACCATAAACTCTGCTTGACATTCATTGCAGCAAATGTATTTTAATAGAATTGCTGTTATTCTGCCTCTCCTCCCAGTCTCCCAGGAGTTTTCTGTAGCTCAACATGATGTTCAGAAACAGGCAAAAAATGCTCTGCAAAGTTTAAAGGCTGTCAAGCCTTCTTGGCAAATTCCCTCCAAGAGCACAGCTGAGAAATGACAAACCTATCACCTGACTGACTGGTGTTTAAAGCTGACTCCTTTTGATTAGGAAGCAATGAACCTTCTCTTCTGGAGTTCATTCTGTGTTTTATAAGCACCTATTCACTGAAAATTATGCAGTTGAACTGATTTGAATTTGATTAGTGTAACGCTCCAGTTTTATTATTTGCAGTAAATACAGGCATCTCTTACGGTTTTACTGCACATTTAGGAGAATGTCAGGATAGTTAAAGACTTACTTTTACTACTCATGTATTATTGCTTGACATTTAAAACAAATCCAAGAATAATATATTCCTGTATTGCAGTTACTCACTTGTTGTGCATTGCTCCATATGTACTCACACTCTACTTCCTCTCTGCTCCAGTGGGAAGAACAGGATGAAGGCAATCCTGCCTACTCAAGGACAAAGTACTGCGTCCCCAGCAGGTGAGCTGAGCTAGAAGGAACTGTGAAATGCAGCAGCTAATGTCTTTAATGGAAAACTCCTGTATTAAATTCTGTGCTGCAGACTCTGTGATATTTCAACAGGCAGCACCGAGGAGGAGCAGTGCTGCTTCCAGAGGGGCTGGCACTGAACACTGAATCACTCTTTCACTGTCAGCCAGTTCAGGAGTTGCAATGTGGATGCTCTGGGATGCTTGATAGCCTTTTATCTTCTGACAACCTTTCAATTATATGTCCTTTCATATTATTACATAACTTCCAACCATCTGCACTGTGGGCCTTGGTAATAAAAACCCATTTCATGCCTGAAGAACACAACTTCTTTGGTAAATCAGTTTAGACCTAGACAGGGAGCAGTGCATTTGACCAGAAACAAATGCTGAGTGGAGTCAGACGGTCAGGTCAATAAAAGCTAAAAATAATATTTGACTTTGAGAGACAAGAGAATTCAGGACACACAGCCTAAAGGCTAGATTCAGCCCTAGCTAAACAGTTATCTCTGTATCAGTGTTATAAGAAAAGATTAGACATCCAAAGTTACATGCTGCAGAGGGGTTACAGATATAGCCACAGAACTCACGACTAAGGTTTGGGAATAACTGAGAGCTTTCATTATTACTAGTATGGTCCAGAATGTCTTATGTCTATTAGCTTCAGGCTGAATATTCTCCAACATTTACTTCTACCCATCTTGAAAAAAATGCACATACTTACACAATTTACTTCCTCATTTACTTACCTGTTTTGTTGACCATCATTATAGTGCATGACTAAAGCAACATGTCCCAGTCATTAGGAATGCTCTTAGCAAAATAAAGGAGGCTCACTTCAGCTGTAATTCCAGCTAATAGTGAAGCATTCATGTGATATATTCATTTTCAGTACTTCTTGAGCTTTCATTAGTACTAGCTGACTGTCTCAAAAATCTGCAACATATTAATTTCAACAGTGTCTGTATAAAGATACAAGACAAGAAGTATAAAAAAGCTGTTTTGGGTCAGGATATTTAAATCTTTTATGCCAGTGATGACTTCTGGTTTTTGAGAAGCTGAGACTAGTGAAAGCTGCAGGCTTTTAGTACTTCTGAAAATGAAGGTAGGTCTTCAGTGCTCAAATACAGAGAGGTGTCTAATCTATCTTTTAAAAATATTCAGAGTTATCAATAGAAGTGCCTTCTCCTAAGCAAATCCTCTTTCTTTACTGAACAACCAATTTAAGAACAAAGCCATCAGAGGAAAGAATTGGTGAAAGCTACAGAAGTACAGAAAATTCACTTCTGAGAAATTCCATAGGCTAATTTCCACAAGGTGAATGAGGTGCATGAGAAGCTCAAAGTGCAGCCTTGAGTGGTCTGTTCACAGCAAAACTCTTGTGTATTGGGCTGTGCTTCTCTACGCCCACTTTTCAACTTCTTGCTTGACCACAGTGTATTGGGCACAGAACAGGCCTACCTCAAACTCAAGGACAAGCATATGCCTCATGCCCTGTCCTCAGCTTTACACAGTCCAATTAATGATATGACATGATATACACAATCTGTAGCTTTCAATGAAAGCAACTCCCACAACTGAAATTTAAAACTTTGTTCCTTAAATGTTTTTAATTTTGGCCAATCTTAGTTACCTGTAAGACAGCTACATAGTCTACACTAGGCATTTAGGCATATTTTCTAAACAGTAGAAGGCATTTAATCTCAGCTGGGTTTTTTGTCACATACCTGAAAAGTGGTTAAATAGTCCTTTGGACCTGAACTGAGTATATATGCATGTATATATATACACATATATATGCAGCTGGAAAACAAAAAAATCAGAAAATGCAAAGAAGAAATGGAATTAGATGAACCTTAGTATTTTGTTACAAAGTTTTGGCTTGCTCAGAATGGGGAAAAAGTCAGACTTCCCTTTCTTCCTCTACAGATTTTTGTTCATCTTCTAGAATTATAAGCAGTCTTACAGCCTTCTGAAATATTTTATCACTTATTAAAAACTGCAGTTACTGAGTGAAAAGGAATTACTACTCTCAAGTTTCCAAGAATACTATGTCATTTTCTTTAGGCAATCATGATCACCTACTTCCAAGTCCCCCTTGTAAGCCATTTTAGGAAATGTGGTTATAATGGTTAGGAGTTTGGGCTCTAAGCACAGGCATTTTGGTCCTGATTAATAGTATGCTGTGTGATGCAGTGCAGTTTCTCCCTTCTTCTTTCATTTGCTATATGCAAAGCAAAAAATAATAATAAATAAAAAATATTTCTAAGAGCCTTTGATTACTATCTACTGTGTTAACACACATAAATATAATCTAAGTAAACCCTTAAGAAAGCTGCATATTTTTCACCCTTTATCCCACTCACAGCCTACATAAAACTGGAGTGTGAATACTGTCACCTAGGGTTTATTTCTAGCTCTAGCTGGGAGAAAGAATCTTGAAAAATCCACTGAGTTTTTTCTCAAGTCTAGAGTTGCATTAGATTTGAATAGCTTCTGGCCACATTGTTTTAGCTCTTTCTCTGCAGAGTAAAATTTACATCTAACCCAGGGCATGGTTTAAATTTTTATCACCGTTTGCAAGAGCAGAACCAAAAATAGTGTGGGCAGAAAAGTGCCACTCCTTTTTTAACTCACAGTGACAGGGAATGGGGTCCCATATGAGGACTTCATGCTGCTCCTCAGAGCAGACTTCAGGTCTGTTTTCTGGTGTGCAGTCAAGAGAAACAAGGGAAGGACTGTGGTTCCACCAGGGTGTAGGAAATGAAGGCGTGTCCAGCTACAGCACGACTCCACATTAGCCAAGCCATGGATGCTGCTTTTGTGAGCTGAAACCTTCTGGATGCACTAGCTACCAACAACAAATGACAGTGGTCTTTTGTTTCACATGTTTTTTGCTGAAGAAAGAAGTTAATTTCTAATAACTAAATGCAATAATTGTATTTCTCTATGACATACGGATGTATGTATATAAGTTTATTACAGGAAAATACAACTCAGTATTTAGCTTGAAGGATTTAGGAAATGTGAAATTTAAAATTTCCAATATAATTAAATTATGTTATTTAGCATATAAAAGAGAACATAGCCTTTAACTACAGGACCCCTTACTACCCTTTTCTCAAAAAGACCTAACTCATTCTGTATATAAGATTGAATTAAATACTTGTATCTGTCTCAAACTCTAATGATATGACCCTTTTTTGTTTTCTCTTTTTCATCCAAATGGTTGTTGCTGCTGTTATTTTATTTACTTTCTAACAGATTTTCATTGTGCATAGTTTATAGCAAAAATGCTATAGTAACTGAACCATATAAACTCAATAAGTGAATATTCACAGCAGCTCAATAAAGATACCAATTTTTTCAGAGATGAACAAGTGGAGAACAGAGTAAAAAAAAACCCTCTGGAATCTGAACAATTTGGTTTTCACATATCATCTCAATGGATTAACTTATCCCAAGGGAAGACAATTTTTTCAAATATTCAGCACTTAAAAAATTATTTTTATGTGCAACAAACTGCACAGATATAGTTTGTTTATTATTGTGTTACTTCTGCAAGGAAGATGATTAACTATTATATTTCTTTATGACAGAAAAAGTGTAAGAATTTAGATACATAATCAAACTGTCCTGCCTCAAAGTAACAAGCACCATAGCTATCTCTGTATAAGCTCTTTTACAATGGCAAATAAAATATGAACTAGTTTAAAATAATCCTATTTTTTGCAGACTGAGGTGACCTAATGATCTCACATTTGACATAAACTAAAGCCACATACAAAAATACTACAGCTCACCTGATAGACTGGAAGATCACTGTGAGTGGTGGCATATCCTAGAGAGGGTGGTAATGGTAGGTCCAGAACTCAGGGCTGTGGAGAGTCCCAACCTGAGGCTCAGTCCTTCAGAAGCCAGTGATTTATTGCAAATGATGTTGAGCACTCTCAATTCCCTGAACACCATTCAAAAGGTACAGTACTTCCCTAAGGCTCCAAAAATCTGAAAATCAAGATAAAGTTGGGCAGACATATTCAATAAAGAATATAAAATTAGTTGTCACATTAATTTTTTTGCTTAAATGACCTATGCAACTTCACATAGCATCTCTGTGACACATGGTTATAGTTTGGATGACAGAAAACTCTGGAAGACCCTACCTTCCAAAATCTGCATGCTATGAGATAAAGCAGTTACAAAACATAATAGAATTTGCTATACAGTTCTAACACATTCCTGTTCCCTGCAAAGCACAGGTTGAATGGGAGTGCATGTGACCATCTTAGGGTCGCTAAAATAATGACTGTGAACAACACAGCAAAAAAGAGGCAAAGGTATAAACTAAACACTCGTATTTCTAGATTTTGGTTTTTGTTTTTTTACTTTCTGAATGTTTTAGTAAAGTTACTACATAAAACTTTAGCTATCATTTTAGCCTAGATTTCTCATCTAAATTCTTAATTTTTATACTGCTACAAATTTTTCATGTGCTGCCTCAACACCTTTCCTGTACCTGCAATCACCTACTTGAGATTAAGGCTCATAGTCCATGCACAGTGGTATGAGTCTGCTTTTGGAAATGTAATAAAAAAGGAGGGTTTTGGGGTGAATTTTATGAACACCAACAGTCTTTATGCAGATATTACAGCAGAATAAATTAATTCTGAGCACTGGTATGGATGAGAATGGGAACTTGTAAGAACAAGGGTTGGAGTTGTGTTTCATTTCTTGATAATATTAACCAAATCAGGCCTATGAGAGACTAATTAAAATAAGTTCTTATTAAAATAGATGAATTGTGAGAGAATTTAAAGATTTAGGCTGGAGAGAGAAGCATTTTTTACACACATTAGTTAGCTTCTTCAGACAGCCAGTGGAGATAAGGTACATCCAGAGAGTGTTTTGAGCATCTGGCTTAGGTACTCTGAATTGTCTTTTGTAGGCAGAGATCACTCCCCTGAATGTGTAGCTACCCTAGGTACCTGTAGCAGCAAAAGTAGGTACTTGAAGCTAGGTGATGAATTTGCTCTGTGTTTCCCCAAGTGTTACACCAAAGTAAATTTACATAGAACAAAAAAATCCTGATCATGGAGTAGGGGCATATAGACATCTTTTTACAGCTTCTACAAAGTTTACTGAGTTGGCAATCAACAACTTTGTGGATGTCTCGTGATATTCTCCAAAACAAATAGATGTTCATGAAAGAATCAGAAAATATTTTTTGGGTCACTCAGGGGAATTCCTTATATTCAAAGCAAGTTTATGATACAGGAAACCTCAATTTGAAAATTGTGTAAACCTTTCCATAAACTTGGAGACATTTTTCTTTCATGAAAACTATTAGGTGGGTATAAACATCAGGCTGCAAAATAAATGGTTAAAGTAAGCCAAGCACTGTGAAATTAGTTAAATATCAGTTACAGGTCAGTGAAACCCATATTCAGGTCTTGTCATGTATAGCTTTGATGTAGTCAGTATCTGAGATAAACTTTGTTAGGTTTTTTTGTTTGTTTATTTGTTTCAACCATTGAGTTTAAAATGCCTGAGTTAATTTTTTTTTTCTGCTTGATTTCATGCATAGAAAAGGGCACTGAAATAACAGCTATTCAATATTTTTTATCTTCATTATTCAATATGTTTTTCCTTTATCAATTGTGTGAACTCTATTTAAAACTTTAATTTTTCTTGACAAAATTATGAACTTGATAGTTTGCTATCTGTGTCACTTGTGTTTATACTATGTAACTCATAAGCGTAACTAATTGTTTATTATATTCCTGAGTTAAAATAAAACATTCATAACTGTTACATTGCCTGGAAAAGCCAAGGCTTGCAGCTAACCTTAAACAGCATTTTACACAGTCAGGCACAGCTGATGATGACACTTTTAACTCTGATGAAAATCAGATCCGAAGAGTTTATGTAAGATCTCAAGACAAGAAACACAACATTAGTGGGCTTTTACTTTGAGCAATTTGCCTACCCTCACACAAAACTCTGCTGATAGAGATGTTGAAGGGCAATATAATCCCATTCCTCTGTTTTAGCAAAACTCAGCTGTTTGCTATTCAACACCCTCCAAATCACTGGGAACATCTGCCAGTGGTTCTGTGGCTAAGAGCCTATTTGGGCATACAACCCTCACACATTTCCACAGACATCAACTTGTAAAATAGGCAAGACTGCAACTAAAAATAGGAGCACTGGGAAAATAAATCTGAGATAGTCTAGTTTGCTGAAACAGAGCTGTTGCTTGTTCTACATATTTCTCCTGACCCCATCACCATGTACTCCAGCCATCTTTTTCTGGATCAGATAGAAATTTGAACTGTTCAGAATTTTGACCAAAATCCTTGGATTGAGCAGATACCCATCTTGGAAAATTTAATTTGAAGTGGACACAGTTGCATTTAGAGTTAGAAAATATGGCCAGCCCTGCCAAAAGTATATTGACAAGAAAAATGAGACAATCAGAGGCATGGCAAATTATACTTTATAGCTTGTTCTGTATTTTATCTGTGGGAGTTATGAATGAGAATGATTCATTGAAATAAGTCCAGAGAAGAACCTGGCATAAAGTGTTTTTATACTAAAAAAACTATCTGCTTTCTAGATCCTTAAAGATATTCTTGGGTTATTTTTGGTTGACTATATATTACAATATCAGGTGCTTTATTTTCATTAATTTAGCTAAGCAGACTCCAAAGTAAAAAAACCCAAACAAAATACTCTGAATCTAAAATTATCCCTAAATTGGTCTAAAATAGAACTTCTGCTATTTTCAGAACTGTCAGCATCATAAAGTTTAAGACTATGTATGTTTTTAGGGTCCAGCCCAAACGTGCTCAGTACTGTGGGGAGGACATTGATTACCAGGTGTCTCAAGTCCTTATCAGTGTTTTGAGATGTCTTCTTTGCTCATCAAAGAGCTACAGCACGAGAAACTTACCATGGCAACAGCTGATGTGGCTACAGAAAAATAGAGTTTTAAAGGAAATGGATGAAGAGAACAATAACAGGCTTCTTCAGTGTAAACCTGGCACATTGTAGGTAGGGTCCCTATACACACACATTGTGCTGTGGCTTCATCCAGTTGCCTGGTAAAGCCCAGCAGGCACCAAGTGATGACAGTACAAATGAACTCTGGACAAGGAAGTTCAGTTCTAAAAACAAATCCCAGCTCAGACTGCATCCCATGTTTTATTTCCTGATGCAGCTTTTTACCCTCACCTGCTGCTTTGCTAATTGCATTTTATTACATCATTTTGACCTGCTGAGTGACCTTAGCCAAATCATGCAGCTTCTGTTTTTTTTAACTCTCCATTATAAGGCAGAGATTCAAATACCTGCTGCCTTTAGTAAGCATTTTGAGTTCAGTGCAGCAATTTTCTCTTAAGCTCTGTAGGTGCTATTTCAGCTTTTAAGGACTACACAGCATTATTGGGGTTCCCATAACTCTTTCAAATGAGCAGTAGGTTCCCTAAAGCACATATCCCACATGCATTCACAGTCTAATGGGCAACCCATTTTTGCCTTAGATCTGCAAACAAGTTCACTGATACAAAAAGTATTGTACCTCCTTCAGAAATGTGATAGTTCTCATGAAAATACAGTGGTCACTACTATGAATGGATGAACTTGATTGCCAAGTTGAGATTTGAGCAAGCAACAGTGCCCTGCAAGTAACTTCAACTAAATATTTTTCTTGTGAGTGGGAAATTGGTTATGATGACATGACAAGAAAAGTTTTGATATGACACTGTATCTAAAGTACTCTTCCTAGATCACAGTTATTTCAGACTGCTGCTAAGCAGGACATGGGCTGGAATGATGGAATCCAGTCTTAACAGCTAGGTGGTCTGTTTGAATTTAATTAAATTATAAATCTGACTACAGATCACAATCTGAATTTCATATTCCCTTTTCAGTCCTT
>WEIU01010825.1:115768-143128 GCA_013389925.1 Aegithalos caudatus | reverse complement strand
AACTGGCTTGAGAAAGTGACCTGTGTGCCTGTTCTATCTCAGCAGACCACTACAGTAAAGCTGATATCACATGACACTTTTTCTGGTAACTCTTGGGTTTTAATAACTGACAGAGGTCACAGAGTGCATCTAAGTTTTTGATGGAGGACAAAAAACTTCAGAAGACATTAGCATTATTTTTCTGTTCAGTATTCAAATATTGTTCAGTATTCAAAATTTTTCAGTTTTTCCTGTAACTTTACTTGTTAATTTGGGTTCTTTTTCTACTTTGATTAATCTGTTGATAGCAGAGGATGATGTGAAATAATAACAAATAATCTTTATTCTTTGGACATTAACTACAGCCAACCTTTCCAATTATAGCCTTTCTTTTTGTGCAAAAACTTTGTAATCCCTTAGTGAAGTGGCATTTTTTTAATCCTACATTAAAAAAATGCATCTAGAAATGAACTGTCCACCTGATCCCAAAAAATCCTGGCTTCTTTCACCCACTATTAAAGAATTTATCTGTCCAATGTTTAACTAACTTGATGATTTTCCATTTATAATTTTGTAGCTCCAATATCTGACTCTTGCAAAACTTTGGACTGCTTAGAAAGACAGTTCATGAAAGCAGACTCCTACTGTCAAACACAAAGGAAATACATCACTAATGTAGACCAAATTTGTTTTTATTTGAACACAATACATTGGCTACTTGTTCTTGATTTTAACCTTCAGATAATAATCCTGGATGATATTTCATGAGGACTACCATAAATCCATATTATCATGATAAAATAATAAGCCTTTCAACTGATGCACTCATATATGTTAATTATTCTGATGCTGATGGTGACTTGGTTGCTTTACCAAGTTCCTGATATGCAGCTCAGTACCTCAGTTGTGGCTGTGGTTTGGCAGTTCCCTGCCAATATTGGACACAAAGGCCCTTCCAGGCTACTGTGCTCACTCCCAAGGTCTGCACATCCATTTCCTCAGAGCTACCACAGACACAGTGATGTGTTTCTTCTGCTCTCAATCCCCATCACTAACATCAATGTGAGGCAGTTTGGAAGTCAGCACATCGCAAAATAAAATGGAGTAATTGTGGCTGGACTATGGAAGGAGCATGGAATAAGGGGATAGAGATCACTTGGCTTTATGGCTGTAGGTCTGTCACACTGAATGGAGGCTGAGGACCTCATTGAGCTACAAAAACATTGCCAATATCCTCTGTGGCAAGGTCAGATATACTTTTTTCCTGAAGTTCTTCATTTATTCATATGAAGATTTATGATCTTTGTTTAAACACTGTAATATAAGGAAAGAATTACATGGTGCTATTTAATTTTCTAATAAAAGTTGCTGTTCTAGAAATACCTATTTTTTTTTCAGTTAAAATGGCTCTAGAATACATGCCAAAAGGCTGCTAAACAAAACATAATTTGCTGATTTAACTGCTAAAAAGTACTAAAAACTATTCAGCACTGCTTTCTTCTGAAGATCAAATTGTTCTATATATGAGGTCAACCCAGACAAACAAAGAAAATCTTAGAAATATCTGAACAGAAATTTTGCATTTTTAACTTCTCTTTCCCAGTATTCTTACTTTTTTATTTTGATATTTTATATACATATATATTTTCTTTGTAGTACAAACAAAACTAATTGTAAGTGAATTAAGCCAAATAAAATGTTTGGTTGGTGACAAGTGTCTTGGAGTTACCTGTAGCATGAGTGAAATTACATGTTTCTGGTGGTGCATATAAGTTTTCAGAATTGTGGTTGACCTGTTGGTGGATGTGTGCAATATGCCACAGCTTTTCATGGAAGACCTGAAAACAGCTGTTAACTAGAATAATCTTACTGTCTCAACAATTAATAAAGTGGATTATGTTTTTCCTAAAACATAACTGATTAACTGCAAGGCTTCTTCAGAAACAGTAGTGAAATATACTTTTAGTTAGCACTGAACAGCACATGCAGTCTTGGGTAATTTTTCATACTATTTTCCCAAAAAATCAATAGAAAAAATGTTTGCATAAACAGTTGCTTGCTTGCACTGACTTAACCTACTTTTTCAAGATAATTGTTATGTAAGAATATTTCACAGTGCATCATTTTTCTTACATTTTCTGCTACACAAGCAATGGCTGCAAAGTAGACTTGGAGACAGGATATTAAAGGACACTGCTCTGCTATAAAGCTATATTTATTGAAGTCCATCCTCAAGGAGTTCACAGTAGTTACCCTCACATAAAAACGTGATGCACAAGTGAGAAATTAATTTTATCTACTTTGCCCTGGATCTCACATCAGGTATGACCTGCTGACAGCTTTGTGTTATTAATCATTTCAGTGAGGCATATGAGCATTTCCTGGAATACTTATGTAGTAGAATATATAATACATAATAACCTATAATCACAGTTATACCAGTGTGAAACAGTTTATAGCAAAGGAAAGTGTTTTTCTTTTCTGTACAGTTATATACTGACAGAAGTAAATTAGTGTAACTGCATGCAAGGTGGGTAGATAGAAGATTTTCCAACAGTGGTATACTCACACTGACATGACTGTAATATGCAGACAAACCTTAATGCCATGCTATATCACTTTGGTCTGTAGGGTGGTTGTAGCACATCAATAAAACCAATTTATAAAGATCATGAGGAAACTCTTTGAAGATGAAAATAAAACCCTTTATATCTTGTGGATACACAAGACAAACTTGTGGTTTGTAAGTAACTGTTGAATACCACCATAGCTGGAAAATATTACATTATCCAGACCACAGTCATGGGAAAAGATGCCAGAGCAATAAATGTGTCTAGGATTGTGTATTTGTGTAATTTTATCTAGTAAAGAATGATGACAAGAATTTGTACTTTTTGAACTGTGATTAGGTTCACATTTATGAGTACGTGGACAAAGTTGTAACTGAGCTGAATTTTTTTTGTTTCCAGCAATGACATTTGTCTTCAGTCAAAAATCTCACATATAACCTGAAGTCTCTTTAAGAAGGTCATCCAAGATACACCTTTATGCTTAATTATATTTAACAGAGAAATATAAGTAATGCCTCCATTCATGCCACTGCATAGTAATACCTAAATGTCCCCTCCATTCTAGAGCATAAAAAAGAAAAACTTACCAAGCAAGAGAATAAATAACAAACTACCTGTCTTTATACAAATACATTTTTCATAGGAAGAAATGTTAAATATTCTCAAAAGCAAAGACAAGCTAGCATTGCATTTTTCTTTGCTTTGTGACTAGCCAAAATGTAGGCATGCTTTTAATAAACAGTAGCTCATGTTTTTAGGAAGAGCAGTTATAAAGCAGACATCTTAATATTTAGCATTAAAAGGCTAGATGACAGGACTTCTTTTATTGAAATGAAGAGTATCATAACACATACGTAAATGTTTTGATTGCCATTATACCATAATCAGTATGCTGATACACAAACATTGCTGGAAAGTCATTTATTTTAAAGCTGTAGCTGAATACGTTTTCATGTGTTAGTAAAAACAAATGCAGAGGTAAAACAGGAAATAGGAAATCCCCCTGAGATGCAGCAGAGCTTACCTGACCACTTCCCAGCAGATCTGCTGCTTAGCTGTCCAGTGCCTGTGAGTCCCTGAAATAGTGAGACAGAATAAACTCAATGTAACCATCATGTAGCCTGCTAAATTCACTTTAACACTTCAAAGGACAAAACATACTCATTATAAACTATTCAAAAAGAGCTAGCATGCAACTCCAGCTGCAAGAGATTTGTTCACAAACTGAACAGCAATCGGCCTGTACTTTAGTCGCATCAAAAAAGTAAACCAATCACATTGACAAAAAGCCACTGTAAACAAAAAGACTCTGTATTGAAAGGATTAACAGTTTTGGCATCCCTACCATCAAGTCTTCTGTTTCTTTTTTTTTTTCTTCATCAAAATTTAGGTTATATATTTGTTGTTAGCAAGAGTTGCATTACTATTATTGTTAATTTTAGTTCTGTTTATTACCTTGAGGGTTATATATTGTAGAATAATTTTGTTGTCACTAGTTAATGTTAATTATTTGTTTTAATAGCCTATATACCTATTTGTTATCTTTTGGTAGGTTTACTTTTTTAACTATCAGTAACTTAATAACTGAGAATATTTTTACATTACTGTTGCATACTCAAAATTACAGAGTTACTATTAGTGTTACCTGTTTAACGTTTAGTCATCCTTTGAGTCCTGCGACATATTTCCTTAATAATCATCAGCCATCAAGTCTGATAGTCTCAAAAGAAATATCAGCCCTCTAAACTGCCTTCAAGGGCGGTGATATTTAGCACTGAAAATTACAAATAAAGTTTTTGAAGTTGAGTACCAACAGCTGGGCAGTGACACTGATGATTTGTTTATCAAGACAAATTGTTATATACTACGAAAAATGCAGCCAACGCACTCTTCTGAGTGAAAACAAATAGGTGAATCTATGCAATGCTTACATGTTGAATGGGATATTTAATGTGCGGGGAAACTCAAAGGTTGAAGAACTAGCATTTAGACAGTCTAACGGTGGTAAGTGGTAATCTTACCTCTTTAAACTCCATTACATTCTCACGAGAGACATGCTAATACAAACAAGTCAATCAGAGTTTGTGTTTAGCAAGATCAAGCTTAAAGGATAGTTTAAAATCCATTTATTGTTCTAAAGCATTTTTTTTCCATTAACATGTTATACATTAGTGGATACTAACCATGATTCATGTAACAGTTTAGTTTGTTAACTTTTATATTATTTAACAACCAGAAGTTATTAATACAACTTTTAAAGTCTTACACAAAAAATCTTAAAACAGGCTTGGGTTCATTTTTGTAATTTTTATATAAAAAACATTTTAGGCATCTCTTGAAAAAGAAATAAAGCAGGCATTTAAAGCTAGAAAACAAGTAATTCCAAATTTAGTTTGTTACAAAAGGTTTCAGCTTTATTGACAAATTATGGCAAACATATTTGACAAAATTATGGTTTCCTATTTAGAGAAGCTTACACATGGAACTTTAAGTGATTTTTTTTAACAAATACAGGTTAAAACACTGAACAACTTCAGTTAGCTACATACATACAGTAGCTGCTTGTTTTCAACCCCATTAAAACAGCATTAAAAATTAAATTTACAAACTTAATATCGAGCATCTTAATCTAAACTAACATATATTTAAAAAGACAGGTTAAAACATCTTATCTACAGCTTGATTATTGTCTGGCTCCAAAATAAAAAGAAAAAAAATCATATTACAGTCTTTCAGCAACCCTAAACAGAAACTCAGCCTTAACTAGTATGTAGAGAGACTCAAGAGCTGTAACAGTGTCATGCTTTTTAGTTACACACAGCAATGAATACAACCAACAGAACATCATCTTTGAATAGTTTATAGACAATGCTTGCCAAAGGTTTTTTGTCTCTGTTTTTTTTAAGTCCGTGTTATAAAATAATACTAATGCCAATGTCACGCCAATGTTATAGGAAATACAAGTAGTACATAGGATAATAATGAGCAGTAATCCCTAGGATAGAAAAGAAATGGACTATTACTTGTCTTGTTGCTGTTTATGTGGAGACCACAGGCTATTAATTGTCTTTGAGATGAGGTCACAGATGAGGAGGACCTTCAATATCTACCATAGGGGTGTTCCCTGTAACCCCCTCTGGCTGACCTCGGAGGTGGTGCCTTTAGGCTGGAACGGGTCGTGGCCCATTCTTCTTGTGCTAAAAACAGAAGAGAAAAAAAAAAAAGTTTTGTAAATATCTAAAACTTAAAGAACAAAGGGATGCCACTGCTAATAGCTGTCAAAATTCTTGAGGGTTCTGGCTGAAAGCTTTAGAAAAAAAATGAGGATGGTGTTATCATCCAGTTCTTTATCCTCCCACAAAAAAATCTTACAGAAAACTAACCTACTTCTCTACACAGGCAACCTGTCTATCTTAGGAAGTAAAAAAAGCCTTACTCCTTCACTTTCAGCAGAGAATGAATAACTACTGTTTGGCGGTACAGTCAGCTCTGGAAAAATCACTACACTAGTCTGCCAGTTCAGAATTTATTTGATGTTTTGAGTTTCTAGTATTTAAGTTAAAGCAGAAATTTGAATAGCATTTAATGCAGTTGGTATGGTAACAAGATGAGGAGTTGAATCGTGAAAAGATAAGAAAGATATGTTTGATTTTTTACTTCCATTTGAGACCAAAAAAAGAGAAAATTATGGGAGAAAAATGTGTAGAAGTAAAGCTACCACATTAAGCAAGAGGAGATTTTACTTTGCAGTATCTTTAGAACACTTTTTCAAACTTGGTGAATCAAATATGCACAGGAAGAATCAGCTAAAAAATGTAACTCTAGTTCAGTTTTTACAATGCTTCTACAATTTTTCCTCCCTGATACGATATTTCTGGCATTTAACCCCCCCAAAGGCTCATTCTGTAAACTCCCTACAGTCTTGGTCCAGCAGTTGAACTCAAAACTTGAATTATCTCCTAAATCAGCCAGTGGGTCATCAAATGATTTCTGGTTTTGTCTTCCACTGACTTCAACTGGTCATGCTAAGAGTGATTGCAATGGAAATGCACAAACTGCAGTGTATCATATCACACCAGAGTGCAACATTGCTGCTATCTTGTTTTTGCTAATGACTGCTGACTCTTGTGGCCACTAAAAACATAAATAGCTGTCATGAGGCAAAAAATACTAAATGGTTAAATCAGGTATCAAATATTCCTTCTGCAAAAATATGTGACTATGGGAAATGAGAATATAAAACATAAAACCCCTGTTAAAATTCCGAAAGCTATTTCTTCTCTGCAAGATGTCTTCCCTGCAACTACACTCCATTATCTCATTGCCTTGAGGTATGAGAGGAATAGCAGCTGTAGAACTAAAAGTGACTTCAGGCTTGCATGTATGGAGTAGGCATCTCTGGAAAAGATTTGGTAGCAGTTGACCTTGCTATGGAACAAGAAACACTCCTACTGTGATTTTTTTGGTGCACTCCATTTATTTTCTTTCTCTTCGAGTTCTTCAGGATGTTTTCTTTTCAAACATCAGGGGTTTTATGGTCACATGAAACCAAAGTTTACTGTGGAAAGCTACTGCCTAGAGGGTTGAAGAAGTGGCAGCCAATATGATATAGTTCTAAATACTCAGGTCTCTCATTCCTACAGGGAATAAACTTCTGTATAGTGAATTTAAAAATCCTGCCTCTGCAGTATGTATCATTAGACCCTTTAAAAATGGCATTTTGCTGTAACTTTTTTCCAGCTTCAATTACCCTTTGCTGAAGTGTTACTACATTTGCAAAGAGGCCTTGGGGACAAGAAGGATTTATATGGAAAAAGAGAAGATTCATTTATATAAAAGAAAATGACTGAAGTAGTAAAAATATTCAGTAAATGTACAACACAAAGACAAGCCAATTTCTTGTTCCTTTTCAGTCCCCTCACCATTGTCCAGATTGAAGCACCTTCTTATAAAGGTGAAATGTACAGTCATTTTGGTAGTAGTCATGCAGTAAAAAATAACTTTATATTACCAACTGGAGGAAAGCTTTTCCTTGACTGCTCTTAAAGCAAATTGCTCCTGTGACTGTACCAACTTCTGATATGGAAAAACTGAATCAAGCCTCTTATACTCCTTTTTTTCAGTAACATGGTGGAGCTATTTGCTTGATTTCAAACTTTAAAACCATCATTGAAACATGAAGTGATAGTTGACAGCTAAGAGCTCCTGTTGCTATTGAATGATAGACCCTACTGTATTAACAAGTGAATCCACAGCCAAAAGAGATAGAAGTCTTGGGACTACAGCCTTCTATTGGAAAAACCCTGGTGTCTACCACTCATACTGCAGTAAAGGATTATATATTCATATGGAGGAAGCAAGATGATAGGGAACAGCACTGTCAAGAGTCTCTGAACCACACTGTGCCAGTATATTACTAGATGCAGCCACACCAAAAAAGAAATCAGATTGCTAATGTTTTTTTCCTAGAGGTGTTTTTAATGAACAACAATATACATGCATGCAAATAATTAAAGTTTCCTTGACATGAAAGCTGCTCTTTCATGTCTTCCATTCAAAACTCCAAGGTAACCTTTTTCTGTCAGCACCATGGGAAGAAAGGGAGCTCCTGAGAATGGCATCTCTATCTTTGGGAACAATCTTAAAAGGCTGGAGTTCTACAGTCACACAGAGATTTAGGTAGCTTGTTGGGTAGCAGAAGGGTTGAAAGTTTGATTAGCAGGCTGAGTTTCACTATGAGAACAGAACAGTGAGTGAGTCTGGTCTTTCTCTTAAAGACTGTGACAAAAAGCAAAGAAAAGAGAGTCTGGACATATCCATCTTCAAAAAGTGACATGTATTTAATTTTAAGAAAGTGATATGGTAATGAAATGGAAACTGAAAGGCATGTCAGGTGAAGAGCAGACAATAGATGTAGCTTTGGAGAGAGAAAGGTAATTGGGAGAACTGCGAGAGACTGCCCAAGATCTGGAGAAAGGTGCAGGTGGTTGTTATGTTCTAATGCTGATTCCTTTTCCTTTTTTCTCATTTCTGTGAAGAGAAACCCTGTGGAGTCTGACCTTCCCCTTCCCTCAGTGACACCCAGACTTCCATCCAGCCCTCCTGCTCTAGCAGACCACACTCATTCCTTGTCCTTTTCACTTCTGGCTGTCTCTAGTGCTATCAGGTGTCAAAGACTATGGTTAAAAAGAAATCCAGACAAGCAGCTTAATAACCAAGGTCAGAGGGTTCAGATTTTCAGGAATTTGGTGTTATAGGCAACTTTGCCATTCTTAGTTAAGTAGAAATACTTTATGTTTTGCTTTCAGCAACTAAAATGTAAGTTATTTCAGCATGATAGAAAAGAAAGTTTATAGGTGAGGAATCTGAGAGTGCTTGGGCTGAAGGGTGGTTTTGGGTGTGATAGCGTCATAGCTACTTTGATAAGAAATGTGAAGATATGGGCACAGACCTTTTAGTTACATTGCACGTGTCTTTCAACCTGCTATATGCTCCTGTGAATTGGTATTTGAAGCTCACATTTAGGTTTGGTTGAATTTGCATGTTAGTGTTTTTGCACTGCTTTTTATGGTTTAGATGGACTCTTTACTTTATTGTGTTCATTGAGTTATAAGAATGATTCCATCATTTATTACAGAAATAACTGATACATTACTTAAGGCTGTCTTTAAAGATTATTTTTTGATCCATTGCTAGGAGACTCCATAGCTCTAATCTTTTAATGTGTTTAAATACAGAAAATTTACTTTTTAATTTTTTTTTCTTACTGGAGAATGTAAAAAGGTCATATACTTTTTAACCTGAGAAAATTCTTTGAATTTGGGATCAAAATAGTAATATTTATAATACAGAGTACACACGAAACTGTTTCTGTCTTAATATTTTACCTGTGCATTATTGAAAGCACAGAAAAATTCAGTGGTTTATCCATGTGGCTATAATCAAATGCTAAATGTCTTTAAGTAAAGATTCAAGAAAATCACATAATCAGACACTTTTTTAACTCTTCATTTAGCATTCTGCAACCTTATAGGGGAATTTTCCAGAATTGAATAAAACTCTTTCAAATATGGAAAGAGGGAAAAAATGAAATATTTAAAGGGCAGATCACAATAATGGATGCGTTAAAAATAAAAATTTATATTAATGGCATGTGATTTACATAGGAATATATTATTTCCATATTATTTTTTATTTATAGTCATTGCTCAGTCCTGGTAGTAATCAAGACCTGATCACTTTGTCTTTCCAGTAACTTATTTAACATCTGAATATTGCCCACAATTACTGGGCACAATTTTATTAATTTCTTGTCAATTATTTTGGACAGGTGACCAGGAAAAGATTAGAAAGAGCTATTCTGATTAGATAGTTAAGATGCATGTAACAGGAAATAGTGCAATGGTTCAATTTGATTTTTCATTTACATTTTGGTGTTTTAGAAACAGAAGTTGATTCTGATTCAGAATAAAATTTTTATTTCCTGTGAGAAAAAAGAATCTCTTACTGTATACTCCATACTGTGGAGAGAGCACACTGCCCAGGAATTTGGATTACTAGCTCTACTCCTTGTTTTCTCAGTGACCTTGGACAATTGTTCAATATTTTGTGGTATGGCTTCCTCACTGGAAGAAAGAGACAGGAATACCTCCCTTCCTGGGGTGTTCTGAGATGTAATTAATTGCCTGAGCAGTAAAAGTGATATGGATGTGCTGAGCAGAAGACCCAACAGAAACCACACATAGCTTTAAAATGAGAACTCTTAAAATCAGAATGCTTTTCTTTAGACAATTCAATTTGCACTGTATTTCTAGTAAGCTTCCAAAGAAAGATGGGTGGAGACAAAGTACTACTTGCAAATGGCTGGAAAATTTGTCCTATACAAGCTAATGACTGAAGCTCAAATAACTGGCAAAACCAGTATTTCAGCCTAGAAATTCACACAGAAAAGTAGCTGCACTTTTCTTGTGCCATAATTGGACCAGGATATATTATTTTTGACAAAAACACAAGAACAGATTTTTTTTTTTTAAGGAGAACATGCACTTTTTTCACTCTTTTGGTCTCTTTTTGCTTATGTGCAAAGCTTGCAAAATACACAGGATTTTTTGACTTGATATCTATGTATTTTAGTATTTTGTGAGAAGAACTGAAGTGACTTCAGACACAAATGGCACCTTTCTTATTTGAAATTTGGAGTTTTAAGAAGACAAGAAATGTTTTCAAAACACAGGCTCAAACCAATTAAGCTACCTTACACCATTCTAACTACCATTTCTTTTACTAGACCTGCAGTATGAAAAATATATAGCTTAAAAACTAGAAATGAATGGAAAACCTGGTGTTTAATAGTCTACTTTCTGAACATGGTTGTAACTCTTCAAAAAACCCCAAACTACTGCCCCTATGCTTGATAGCACCTTCTCTTCAGGAGGGTAACAATTTAAACTGCGCAGCTGCTCCAAATCTGCTTTAGGGTTGAGAGCTTCCCTGGCTTTACCTGGTAGTGGAGGATCACAGGAATCCTCCAGCTGACAGCACTGGAGCAGAGAAGGGTTTGTGCAGTCCCCTCTGCCAGCCCTCCATGCAGGTCAAGTACTGACTGTCAGATTTGCAATAATGACCACTGGAGAAAATGATTTCTGAGAAGGCTTCAGCCACTTTTGTAGTGAACAACTGCCACTTCCCAGACAGGGAAGGAGCAGCATCAGAGTACACTGACAACTAATTTGGGAAACTGCAATGCCAGGAAGAATGAGACTCTTATCAGTGTTGCTGTGAGGTGAGTGTTAATGTTACAGTGTAGGAGTTTTATTTTTCACTTATTTTCAGTGAAAATTAATTTTCTATTACTTTATGGTCATGCAACATGAAACATGCAGTGATATAGCCCATCTGGAATTAAATAGATGCACATCAATATTACAGGCCTTTTGTCTTAGGTTCTCCAACTCTACAGTTCCCATGGTGCAAGACAGTGAAATTACCATTTGAAATATTACATAGGAAAGTTTTGCATGATTTACTTATTCTTATTCTGTCATAGAAAATGATTTATAATTCAGAAGTAATAAAGGAAGCACAATAATTTGCTATAAATTAAAACCAATCTTGTGCTGCATGCAGAATTTTTTTCATTTTCATCACGTAACTGGAGTACAAAAGTTTTAGGATACACAGACAGTTAAAAGAATGCTATGAGTTTAAATATGGGACTTTCTAAAGAATTATAGTCTAATTAAGACACTGATTTGACAAAACAGCAGTAGCTCTAGTATCATCCCCACATTAGTCATCATAGCTGAATTCAAAATATGCTCCTTTCCCCACAAACTTTCAAAATCATGCTCTAATGAAAATCGTAAATCTCCTCTGAGAGAATGAGTGCCACTTGAGATACAGCTAAGGTGATTCCTCCAGTGAAGAAATTGATAAAATTTTGCAGAAAATCAAGGAAATGTTTTTGTCCGTTCATCGTGTTCCACAGTAGGAATGCTATCAGTTAGTATAGGTGTGATTGAAACAGAAGATTAAAGGAGGGCAGTTTATTTGGTGTATCTTTATCCATATGCAGTAGAAATCTTCAATGCTTCCTGTTTCCAGTGGAATAAAAAATTGGGTGCTGTACAGGAAGACTTATGAACATTTCTGAGTTCCCAGGGCTGGGTGTACATCTTCCTCATGCTCAGTGAGACACCAAATGTCTCAATCAGCCTAAAACGAAGATGGTCTTGCAGGGGCACAACACACTCCTCAGAATCGTGGCACATGTAGCAAGGTTGTTAGCAAGGACAGCTTGGGGGCATCAGGATGCAGGTGTTCTATCAATACTAGCACACGGTGCACACCAATAGGCATGAACTGCAGAGGGAAACAGCTGACACTGAGGATGTGATATTCACAAAACAGCTTCTATAGCTATTTTTCATTTCAGACTGGCCCTAGTTTGAGCCTCTGGAAGTGAAATATCACAAACAGTTGGGATTGCATCTTTTGCTTTAGTTTCAAACTAAAATTTTTGTACCTCAAACCCACTCAGTGATGTGGAAAGAAGATCCATAACTGCAGATAACTGGTAAATCTGCTTCTAAAGAACACTCCTGTTCCTGTGCTAGTGTAGAAGCACCCAGCACCCAGCTAAGCGGCCAGCCGGGTGCTCTGTCAAGACACAAAAAAACCTCCACCACAATGGTACAAACTGCCTTATTGCCTTTAAGATTCCTAATTAATAACAAGATGGATTAGGAAGTGGTTGTAAAGTCACATCCAGAGGGTAGCAGCCAATGGCTCAGTCAGTGTGTCAGTCAGAGCCCTGATGGACATGGGTGACAAGTGGTGTCCCTCAGGAGCCCATACTGGGACCAGTGTTGTTTAAAATCTTCATTAATGGCAGAGCCAAAGGGATCGAGTGCACCCTCCTTGTCTGCAGATGACACCGAGCTGAGTGGGGCTGTTGCCACACCTGAGGACAGGATGGCATCCAGAGGGACAGGGATGAGCTGGAGAAGTGGCCCAGGGGAATCTCATGCAGTTGAACAAGTGCAAGGTTCTGCAGCTGGGTCAGGGTAATCCCTGGTATCAATCCAGGCTGGGGGATGAGCAGATGGAGAGCAGCCCTGATGGGAAGGACTTGGGGGTGCTGGTGGATGAGAGGCTGGACATGAACTGGCCTTGTGCACTCATAGCCCAGAAATCCAACTGTATCCTGGGCTGAATCAAAAGCAGAGTGGCAGCAAGGTGAGGGAGGGGATCCTGCTCCTCTGCTCTGCTCTGGTGAGACTTCCCCTGCAGTGCTGCATCCAGCTCTGGGGTCCCCAGCATGGGAAAACCATGGATCTGTTGGAGTGAGCCCAGAGGAGGGTCACCAACATCATTAGAAGTGTGGGCCACTATGTGGAAAAGCTACAAGAATTGGGATTGTTCAGACTGGAAAAGGGTGAACTGACTGCAGCCTTTCAGTATCTGAAGGAAACTTACAGGAAAGATGGAGAGGGACTTTTTACAAGAGTATAGCAGGAGAAGGGGAAATAGCTTCAAACAGAAAGAGAGCAAGTTTAGATTAGATATTAGGAAGAAAGTCTTTACTGTGAGGGTGATGAGGCAACTGGACAGGCTTCCCACAGAAGTTGTGACTGCCCTATCCATGGCAATGTTCAAGGCCAGGCTGGATGGAGCTCTGAGCAATCTGGTCCAGTGAAAGATGTCTTCATCCATGGGTTGAAACTACATGATCTTTAAGGTCCCTTCAAACCCAAAACATTCTATGATTTTATTATTCATTCCATGACGATTTTAAGCCCCAGACATCAAGGAAAGTTTTCTTTGGTATGTTGCCATAATATTTTCTAGGAGACATCAAATGTATCTGATGATATAAATGAAAAAAATTGGTGCACATTAGTAGGACTTTGTTAATTAGTGTTGGTAAAGACACTGTTTGTAATTCTCATACTTCATTCAATCACAAGCCATGTGAAGTCAAACACTGTAATGATAAGAATAAAAGACCTATATCTCTTACGTCTGCAAATCAGTCACTATGAATTATTTGAGCACTTGATTTCCAACATTTGAATATTTAAATGAGACTAGGCTAGAAAAAAAATAGGGCAAGAAACCCTTAGCATGCTGAGCATAATGAGTATTAGGACCAATGAATTACAATACTAAAGTTATTAAAAATGAGGAAGGACCTTGGACAGCTGGGAAAGAACTTATATCTCCATCTGCAGAGCAATTGCTATGAAGTGCTTTTCCAAAATTCACAATTATTTTTCCTGTATACCTTGTGACATGGCTTCATTTTACTTTGTCATTGCCATAGAGGGTTTATTTCACACTAGGGTGACAGTTCTTTGAGTTTCTCCATTACATCAGCATGTTTATGTCTTTTAATGAAGTATGAGAATTCATGTCTCCTAAGGTAACATCTCTTCAATCAAGCTATTTATCAGAATTCTAGAGGTTTGAACCCTCCATACATGCTTTCCTCTGCTAATTTCATCAGGATATATTTGTTCAGCAGAAACAGTTATTGTTATTGTAGAAAAACTTTATTTACTAGATGATACACTTTTTAGGGCAAACACAGAATGAAAAATAAACAATATAATAAAAGAGTAGTGGAATATTGATGTACATTTTTAGTTGTTAGCTATAAAGGTCTGTAAAGTATTTGTTTATGACATGCCATCTCCGTAGAGAATTACTTAGCAAACTAATTGTTATAACAATTGCAAAGCTCTTAAATGGAGCAACTGGCAGGGAATTATTTGTGAAATAGCTAAATCATTGTGACAGTATTTTGCAACCTAAATGATGTCTTACATTAAAAGGAATTACACCAAACAGTTACACTCTCCAGTTTTAATTAAAGATGGAATTATCCTAAAACCAAATACCCAGTTCTTTACAAGTATCTAATGCTAAACTGGAGTAGAATATGCATCAAAAAACATGGTCATTTGAGAAAATCTAAATGGCTGAAAATTTTTGGTGAAGACATGAAACATTTAAATAATGTCTCCTTAATGCAGTGGCAGAATATGCAGTAAAAAGCCTTGCAACCTTCCCTGAAAAACAGCAGTAATGTGACTGGAGTTCATTTATGTCTTCCCTCTTTGTGTAGGTGGCAAGCTACAGATTAACCTTCCTAACTCTTGCCTAAGGCCTTTGGCAGATGGTGTTATCCTAATTTAATTGTGGTGGTTTAGGAGGTTATAGACTGCAGCCTATCCTTTCACTCTTTATCTAGTGTTTCTGCTTTCTTGGTAGCAGCAACAAGGAGTCTGAGTGTACTGGTCTCTCAGATACTGCAGTTCATCACCTGACATAAAAACAATAATGGCCATAATTTTCAGGTAATACACAAGGCAGGATATGCACCAGACTGTGAACTGTGGCATCTGACAAGAGGCACACTCCCACTGCTGTGGCAGTCTCCCTTTGGAAGGAGGGGCAGAAGCCTCCTGAACCTTCTGCATCAGCAACTGGCAGAGCTCACCGCTGGAGTCTCCAGCTTTTGGGAGAGCTAAGACAGAAAGAGCCACTGGTAAATAAAGTTTGGAATGCTCTGATCAGTACAAGGGCAAAAAAGGATTCAGATGAAAAAAACAGTGCGGCAGGTCAGATGTAATGAATACAGCTTCTTGGTTCTGCCTTGCCTACAAGTCATATATTCTCTGATCTCTCTCTAATGTGGCCTAACACAACACAGCATTTGAATCAAGAATGCTGTTTCCTCTAAAAATAAACAACAGGGAAAAGGAGGAAGAAATGAGAACATGAATTGATTACAAAGGACTTTTTATTTACAGTGGTCCTGAGCAGGGAAGATGCTTTTTGGAGCTGGGCATGACATTACATATGTGCATGAAAGATTCTTAGTTACCAAACTTTAGGTCTATGTCTTATCCTAATTGATTTGTAAGACAAATCATTAAATTCATGTCTTCGCTAGATATCTCTTCAGATGACAATACTGCCAGAAGGGAAGCCACAAAATTACTAATGTGTAATGGGAGCAAAGAACATAAACCTTTTGTTCATAAATTTATTCAATTTCATGCCTTATTTTTTATAACATAAGCATCAAGTTAACATGACACCATTACCTTAGTTTAGACTTATCTGCAGGTATCAAAACCTTCAGAAGTATCATAAATTTTTGAGTGTGACTAGAGGTGAGGATGCTTTGCATTTTTGAAAATTTGTACAGTACTTTAAATTTTTTATTTTTAAACTGTATTCTAAAGATATTTCTTTACAACTCACCCTATAAGGGCTACATCCCTAAGATTTTCAGGCATATGTCCCAAATTTATGTTCCTCAGCCTGGAGCAGAGATCCTCAAAATTCTCTAGCAGTAACTGCGTAATCCTGACCTTATAAAAAATTTGTAGGAATCTCATAATTCCTGAGTACTGTATTTCCATGTGCTCAAAGACTGCTCCAGGGAATGCTTTGAAGTGTCTCTACTTTGATCCTTCTGAGAGACGGAGTGACAAGCATGTCAAATCACAACAGAGCTTAAGTGTCTAACTTCATGAGCGGGTTCTGTACAGCAAATTTTCATTCATGGAACATTCCTTAGTCATGGAAAGAAGTGCAATTTTATATACATCCCTGATCTTCCTATTGTCTTGGGAGATTCCTTGGCTGGATTTGGAGGGGATGAAATACTTACAAACCTTCACAAAAGAAACTGAGCAAGGAGTTCAGGCAGTTAAGTTATGGATTTTACAGCAGTGAATACTGTTTAGAAATCCATCTTGCCCAGCCTATGACAAGTGACATAGGTTCTTTCTTGTTTAGTACTTCCATCTAATCAAAGAAATGTGAACTTCCTGAGATTTAAATGGTGTTCAGGTGTGCTCTACTCTGAAACACCTCTCTGATTTTTGGAACCATGCTGTGAAAAATCCATAAATAGATAAATCTTATGATCTTCTGAGGAAACAGTTTCCCCAATCAGAATTCTCCACAAGTTCTTTTAAAAGGAGCAGAGAAGGACCCGCAAGATGTAAACCACCTGCTATTTCTCAGGAGTACAGACAGCAAGAAAAATCATAGCAGGTAGCTCTTATAGGAGTACTATTGTGTTCTATACTTAGGAAGCTACAGAAAACTCTATATTATACTTTAAAAAGATTGTAAGTATGAAGTAGCATTACTATTTCATTGAATTTACTTCGTGAAAAGTGAAAGAAAACCTCCTCAGGATTGAAAACTGTCCTCCCTAAAGGTAAGTTGGAAGCAAAAGGATGCATGGAAGAAAGTAAAAAGTGCCAAGCTAGTAAATTTTTGATAATTCAGATATTGTTATTGAAAACGGTAAGGGAGAAAAGACAAGTTGTTGCACAAAACACCTAACAGTGGACAACAAAACTATATTCATGTACCATTTGTCTGTGGTCTTATTCACAGTTCGGGAGAACTTGGAATTACAGAGGTGAGCCAGAAAGGATTGTAAAGAAGCAATATAGCCTTGTTATGGAAGGCAAAACAAGGTGTGAAATTGAACTCAAATGAAAGATAAACTGTAAATTTCTAAAGGACGATGAAAAATAAAGGGGCACTGATTTAATACAGTGGGATGGATTCAGGAGACTTGCAGTGAGCTACAAAACATCCTGAAAAAGTAGAGAAATGGAAACAGAGATTAGGGTAAAGTTAGGTGAGGATGAGAAGGGGTGATAGATCAGATCCAGAGAAAGTATCAGTGATGCAGCAAGAATTCAGAAACTGAGGAAGTTAAGCATGTATTCTTTAGCTCTATAGCTCTGTGTACTCAGATTACCTCTTCAGACAAACAGTGGTGACTTAGGAATGACAGAAGTTCCTGCACAGATTTCCAAGGCATGAAACTGGCAAAATTTACTAATTTAAAGTAAGCGAACCAAGAGCAGCACAAACAGTTATATATAAATGTATCTCCTTTCAGAATGTAGCAAAATTGCAATTTGAAATATTATTCAACTTTAAGTTTAGTCCAGGTTATTGATAACACTCAGATGTCTGCATGCAAATGCCAACTCATAAAATAGTTCAAGCAAAAAACAAAGCAAGTACACAGTTATCAGCCATGTCTTTTAAGTCTAGCAAAGGAAACCCAGGCATATTGGGTTTGTTTCAGTTGCTGAATGGAAAACAAAAAAAAAGGAGCTTCATGTAGAGCATAAATTTAGTCATGATGCCACTCTGTGAGCACTTTGTAAGCCTTAGCTAATTAGTCCATTCAAAGTCCCTGCTGGGAAAACAAGTAATATTCTTCTAGTTTTACAAATGAGGGATTGGAAGGAAAGTGACACTACTTTAAATGTCTTGCCCAAACACATGGAGATTCAGCACGGTGGAGTGTAATTAAAAGTTAAACAGTGAGTAATTCTTAACTGCTGAGCTCAGACTATTTTCCTCTGCATTGCCCAAAAGCTTAGCAGTGCATTCAGGACAGCAGTGGAGAGGGGATCTGTACATGGGAGTAAGGACCTTCCACTACAGCTATTAAAAATGTATGTGCAAAAAGGAAGCAAAACAAAGGGTAACTGAATCACTTGCACTCATATGGATATGCTATTATTATTACTTGCCTAGCATTGAAAACATGCTTGACTGCACACTGAATCATCCAAATATATTGTGAGAACTGATTGTACAAAAAAATCAGATATTTCTGATTATGCAATGCAATCATTTTGACAACTCCTCAGTAATGTCTATTTCTGTACCAATACAAAGGAAACTGCAAGTTTGCATTAGTGACATTTGCTTCACAGCTGCATGAATAAAATTATTTATTTCAAGCAGCAACCGTTATATGACCCCTTAGTGTAACTTTCATTTGCAGCATCATTTCCAGCAGCTCTCATTTTCACAATGCTGTGGAAGTCACCATGTAGACTTAGGATACTTTAGAAGCAGTAAATCAGGCATGACATCTCTGCTGAATATTAAGGTCACTCTTTCAGCCAACAGCAGTCAGCTTTGCTCTGTTCTTTCAGTGAAAATCTCTGAGTGAGATTCACTGTGCCACCTGATACAATGTACTGATAATTTTTAATAGGAAAACATGGTCTAGACTCTAGTTATTGAAATGATCACTAATAGCAAAAGACAAATCTAGAAAATTGTTTGTACTTATGGGAGCTACACTTCTCTTCTTTTCATGCCCCTGTACCCAGGAAATGGAACTGTTCCAGCTCAGACACAGACTTGATTGAGAAATGCAAAGACAACAGCCCTCCCTCTCTACTCATACTGTCTAGTGTGACATGAGATACTCCTCTATCTTGGTGCAGTAGGGGTTCCCATGGTGATACAGCACCCACTCATTCTTTCCATTTTGATTAAGTTATATTTCTGAATCTCAAAAACCTTGCTGGTTGAAATGATGCACATGACAGCAGCAGATGCAGAGTATTGTTGGCACATCAAGCAGACTGAAATTTAGCACTGTGAAAGATATTCAAGCACTAATATAAACTTTTGTATTGCTGTTAAACTGACCAGTGACTGTGAGTAATTTGCTTTGTAATTTTGATTGAAATTCATCAGTCCAATTTTCTGGTCCTACATCAAAACTCACCCTAAAGTTACACAAATCTATTTTGTTTGGTCTTTGTAAAATGAGAGAAATAAAGAAGTTTATGGAAGTAATTTCTAAATTGCCAGTGACACATATTTTCTTTTGATTTCACATATTTGCAGAAGACAAAAGACACCTTACCGTAGCTGTCATAAGCCTCTTCACTTGTTCCATGACCATAGTCATAATATTCAGGCACACTGTAACAGATTCAGATAGTCACTATTATCATGGGAAACCAACTCAAAACAAAAACAGAGCTCACAAAATAAAAGGCATTTTAACACTTTGACATGATAGCATAGTCCAGCTAGTTTCAGGCACAGTGAATATTTAAAGATATGAAAGAAAATGTACCATAATATCACCAGAAAATGTGACAGTAAAAGTTATCATACAGTACATCACATTTCTTATCTACTCTGTATAAAACAAATCTGATCCTAAATATGTAAACCTGGAGATGTGACAAAGACTTAGACAAATTCTGTCTGCAAAAATGAGACTTGAAAAAAGACCACTGTATCATTCACTGTTGTTAAACCAACAAAAGGGGTGTCATCCCCATTTACCTGTAATTCTAAACATTTATGTGTTACCAAACTCAGCAGAGTTTGTTTTCCCAAAGCTGACTGTATTGTATGGTGTAGGATCTCTAAGCTACTTAACTTTAGCAAAACTAGACAGGTTCCCAGCTTTGATCCCGAAGAAGAAAGCATGTTCCCACTGCCTGTAGAGTGAAATTTGATTCTCCACAGCCTTTTTCCTTACATTGGTATTGGACCCCCATGGAAAGTTTTATACATTGATCAATAAAACACAAATTGAACGAAGCAAGGGTCTAGGAGTGTAAAATCACACTTAACAGTCTCAAGCCTTCTTTTTCACTGTTTTCAAAAGCTATGTATAGTCATATTAATTATTTATGTTATGAAAATATCTCAGATAATAGTTACATCCTGATAATCAGCAATTCCCAGCTATTATGTGGAGTAGGCATCCAGAAAATTCAACCTCTGAGACATAATTAAATGGAAAGGGAATTATTCGCTGTTATTTATAGTTTACACTGTGTTTTTGTACCTGGTACCAAATTCAAGATCAGGCTACTATTCTCAGGTAAGAGGTAAACATACAAGAATCAGTCTCAGCACAGAAAACTCTGCAAACTCCATGAACTCCCCTATATTGCATTTTTTCAATCTGCAGTGAAACAAACAGAAAATGTAACACTTTCTCAGCTGATAGTTTTTAGTTGTTGTTACTTCTGCTTCTTTTTCCCTGGACACTGTGTGAGACACTCTTGCAAAATGAACAGAAGCAGGCAAGCAGTTCAATATTGCTATAATTATAACATTATTGCACAAGCCATTTTCCATATTGGATTACTGTTTTAAAAATATTAGTTTACACTTGAGAGAGAAGCTTAGTTGACAGTGGAGTGCAAGTAGAAATATTTCAGAAGTGCAATAGAGATAAACAAGTAATCTATAACAATTATTTTCTTACCCTAATTTTAGCTCAGTTCACAAACAGCCTGTAATCAGATTTTTAATTTCTTGAACTTAATAGCTATCCATAACTATTCTTGGAGTAATTTTTGAGAATGATTCATAGTCTGCATCTCACTTGAGACTTGAGAACACTGACTGCATGTATCTGATAACTGACAGTCAAGCTGTTTTGATTTGGGTCATGTCATCCCCTGAATAGCTAGAGATAGCTCTCATAGTTTTTGGCTACAAATATCCATGGATTTGCACTTTTTAATTTTTTTTTTTTTAATTTTTTAAAATTTTTTTAGCTGAAAATGTAACTATAATTGTTGTGCATTAATTCAGTAAAATAGCCAAGTCATTCATGTGAGTGAATGAATTACAATGACACCAGTATCTCAGAGAGATGAAATTCATTTTCTAAAGCAGTTGCAGAAAATGGACATAAGAATAACATGAATGAAATTAGGCTAACACTTCAATGAAGACTTTTCCCAAAGCCAACCCTGCTCTATAGGACACAATCACTGTCAAGATTTACAGGATAATGGAAACCATCCAGTTGCTTGAAAATTCTTTATCTAAATATACAAACCCCCCTATTGAAACGGTGCAAGAAACAAGCAGGAAGAATACATCTTTTATTTGTAGAACACAACATTCAATCGGTACAATTTTGCAATTATTTTAGTAGCCAATTAAATAAATTTACAGGATTATGTAAGGTGAAGTAAAGCACTGCAGCATCAGGGTTACATCATTTCCCTAGTCATAGCTACAAAGCTCATGGCTTAGATGTAAGAAATGACGTGCACTCTTCAGAACAGACACATGACATACCACCCAGCCCTGGCAGACAGCCCTATGAAAAACTAATTTTAGAAGCTGCATTTTGGCTGCTTTCCTGGGTAGAGGAGGGTGTTGGACTAGTGAGTGGTGTTAAAAGAAAAGACACACAAGAACCCCTGTCTTCTGCCAGCAGATAAGACACTAATATTTCTTCCCGATACGTTTTTGCAAATCAAAGCAGCTGCCTCCACATGCTAGCTTTTAAAAGAGGCCAATCCAGAGCCCACTTATCAACAGCAGTCCTGCTTCCAGTGATCACTGATGAGGGCCTTGAGCTATTAACCATCAGCAGAGCAGAACAAGAGACTTGAAAGAGCAGGTAAAAGATTCATTGCTACATTATTGGTGTGCTACATTTTTATTTGAGAAAGAAACATATAACCATAGAGATAATAAGGATGTGAGATAAAAATCCTGCAGTGAACATTCTGAACTGAAACACACTATCAACAGAATACTAAGTTAATACACTAACAATCATAAAGTAAGAAACAAACTGTATTACAGCTATAAAAAGGAAGTAATTTGTTACATACTGCATATTTGATGTCTGTGAGCATAATACTTAACACATTCTTGAAAACAGGTAATTCATAGCACAACACAATTGTCATCTAAGTCCTCCAGCTTTATTTCCCTGAATATGACATCTTTTCTCACAGATTTGAGCCAAAATGGCATTTCAAATTCCTTGCAAACTCATATAGAAAAGTGTTTTGAAGAATATGTAAGTGAATTAAACTTATTTTTTACTATGAAATACCAGATTTAAATTCATATTTTGTGGGCCAGACTGCTTATCCATTCATCTGGTTTATTTTAAACCTCTCTGAATACTCACTATAATCTATTACATGCATTTAGTTGCAGACATTTTCCTCTGTTTTACAGCAAAGTAAACAATGGGTGATATTTATAAAAAATGTGTGATAGATTATGGCTTTACAAACATGAGGTTCTCTTTTCTTAAATTACTGAACTACAGAGAGATGTAGTTCCATTTGCATTATGGCCAACTGAGAAGGAAGCAATCAGCAAATGCATTCAGCATAAATAATACTTGTTTATATAATTTTACAGTTCTCAGACTGTTCCTGGAAAATATAGTGATCATGAGCTTTAGAAACCACTGACTCTCTTGGCAGTGCTAATTGGAAACAAAACACCATTATCTATCATTAGCATTCATTACTTGCAAGCAACACGAAGCATAATTTACTTAAAGTACATGCACCCACCTGAAAGCAGGATGCAACACATTTTATAAAGCAGACAAGATTAACTCATTACCAACTGCTCGGCTTTTACTTGCACTATACTTTAACACCAGATTTCTGAAACATAGAGGTCTTGATGTACTATGACACTTTAGAAACTGTCTACAGGTAGCACTCATGGAAAAATTGATATACACAGTGGTACCTTGCAAGCAGTTTAACAGGGTTTGTATATGAGAAACTCTGATGTAGTTGTTCTCTATAAGAAATATTTACAACACAGATAGGGCCCTGTCCTAATTCCTATTCTGTGGCCAAGGAGATTAATAATACATATACTGGAAATGTTCATAATCTTTACCTGTTTATGTTTTATTTTCATTAACTTTTCATTTTGGTTATTTTTGAACATGTTCATTTTAAAGATCTGAAATCAAAGTTTCCATAAACTGTGATCTGTTCTCTTCATGCTGATAAAGCTGGATCAGTTTCCAAAAAAATCCCCCAAATCCAAATCAGCACAAGATGCTGTTTTTGAGAGATAAGGGTCTTTTAGTGCGTTCCAAACTGTATTATCTAGGGCTCCTGTGATATCATGAAAGCTCAAGTACAGAGACTGTATCTAAATGGCAACCTCTAAAGCCAACAAAGACTTTAACCTCTTGTTAACTGGGATGTTTTCAAACTGATATTAGTGCAAAAAATGAATTCCAGTTTGATTGTGTCAACACCCATGGGAAGCCAACAGAGCTTTTTGCTCAAAAGACTGTAGAGAATAGTGCTTTAAAGTCGTTTAGGCTGAGAACCACAAACAAAAGTGTGAAGATTGAAGCCACAAAAACCTGACTCTTGGGTCAACAAGCTACCCAAGGGAAGCGTGATGCTCACCACTCAGAGGTCACTGGGGTTAGGTACAGGAAAACATGACATTAATGAATAGACTGCATTAGCCTTTGAGCAATCTCTTCCTGCACCTGCAGGAAGCTGCTGGCAGGAGACCCTGGGTTATCCACATCACCATCTGGCTCCCTGGCTGCTCTTACAGCTGCAGTAATACGAGGCAGCAGAACACTGCAAGAACTGAAGAACAGAAGTACTTCTTGTTCCCTTGTGCTCTTTGGTTGTGTGTGTGGGGTTTTTTTTTTTTTTTTTTTTTTTTTTTTTTTTTTTTTTTTTTTTTTTTTTTTGTACTTCCTTTCCCTGTTTTTGTTCTTTGGTTTATTTTTTGGAGAAGGATGCATCTAAGCTTTTATTCTCAAGTGTGGTTGCAGACACACAATGGGCTCTCTAAAGCCAAAGCAGAAAGGTACAAGAAAGAGCTCATCTTCTTTAAACATTGCTAACGAGTGGATCTGTACAGAAAGGTGTTCTGTAGCCTATCCTAAAGGATCCTAAGAAACGGAAAATCTTTCAGTAAAATCTGTTAATTTAGATTAAGCAGATCATATTTTCCTGTTAAAACATTTTTTTTTCTTACCTAATGGTACTTTTTAACTCATAGAGGATATGTTAATATAATATAAGAATATTTTATTGGGAAATGTTTGGGAAGGAGCTGGTCAATTGAGAGGCTTTTGATAAATCACTGGAATTACAACTATGCCATTAGATAATAATTAGGCTTCTTTTCAGTAATACATGAATTGGTTCAAACTAGAGATTCAGCTGATGACAGTGAAGTTCCACAGTTCAGAATCATAATGAAATAGGCTAAAAACTTGTAAACTAGTCTTTGAAGAAGTAAAAATAATTCGAGATTTTCCATCTTTATGTTATAGTACTCAACAATATGAGAGTGAACCAATACTGTGGTTTGGGATTGGACCTCCCTGAGGAGGGATTCCCAGCCTTTGACAGTTTGCAATCAGCATCTATACACAGGTACAGATAAGTGAACCTTTATCACTCCTTTGAGATATATCCCAGTCAGGGTTACCTTTAGACAAGATTCTTGAGTCAAGCTAATTCCCAGGATAGCTCACAAGGATCCCCAGAAGTGGGATTTAATAATTTAGAGGTGGGATTCAATATTTTAGCAAGTCTCTTTTTCACATCCTCAAATGGATCCTTTGACCTCTTGGTCTATATAAAATTATCTCCTTTCCCTGTATAATTTCTGTTCAGTAATCTTTGGCTTTTCCAACTTCCAACATTGATAACTATGTATTTGTGGTACAATCAAATACTCAGTTCCTGTGCTAATAGGGTCCAGTCTAATGTTACTGTAGTTGTTTTATGTAAGACTGTGTTTGTAAAGCTTCTCCCTCCTACATGAGGGAGGGAGGCAGCAGGATTTAACACACAGTTGGCCATAAAAAGAAAAGCTGTTTACACAAAGCAGTATACTTCTGCCTGGAAGACAGGTGAGCAAGATCTGCATTCACATGAATTACAATATATGAAATTTTTACAAAATACTATCTCATCATGGAAATGTGTGAATAAAGAAACAATCCTTCTAGGAATCTGAAATTTACTGGAACATTTTAACTTAACAGAGCATTGTATCTATATGGAAGATGACAAATCTTTTGAATATAGGAACTTACAGAATTCAGCCTTAAATCACAAATATAGTCCTTCACTCAATACTTCTTTAGAACTAATGAAATAATATGGTGAACATTTTAGTGGATAAAGTCTTTCTTTTTCTGAAAGCTCAATTTTAATTGTATCCAATGTTTTTAACAGAGGAGAATATCTCCATTACTATACTCCTGGATTTACTTAGTACTTGACAACATGCCTGAAGTTAAACTAGATTCAACTGTCTCCAGTATTTTTGTAGGTTTAATTTTATGCTACTGAAAATATAAATTCAAAACTATTACAAACAATGAAGGCAGTAAAGTCATACAAGCACAGGATTGGAGAGACAACATAATTGCAAGATGACTTCATGTTCTGAACTTTTTGCAAAATATGAAATAGAAACCAATCTGCCATTTAATTTCTCATGGCAATTTCTATTTACCTATCTCATATCACACTGTCATTTTCTTCTAAATACAGAATTGTGACTAACTATTTCAGGATATAATACCAAATGTCTGCCTATATTCTGTGAAGACACAGTATTTGAAGAGGGAATGATGCAGCATTTTGGGAATCCTAGACAGTTTTAGAGGAAAAACTTTTCTCTAGTTCAGAGTAGTGAAATTTGATTCCACTTTGCTCATCAAATCAAATAAATGAGAAGTGGCATTTGAAAACAGTTTCTGATGATGAATACCATAAGTAGGTTGCTGTGAAGATACATAAAATGTCATATTCTAGGCTTCCTGCCTTGATTGATTTCAACAGATTGGAAATAAAATACAGGGAAATCTTTATTTACGCACAGGCAGATATAAGCACATAGCCAAAATGAAATATGGCAAAAGATAACTACAATGCACAGTGCTTAAAAAGTGAAAGAGTGAGAAGTAGAGAAAATAATAATGAATATCTAAGTTTGCAGACAATCAGTGTAACTATTCTACCTATTGCAGCCTGGATTATATTTATGTGTCTATGTGTTTTACTACATAGTAATATTTTGATAGTGAGACAGAAGTGTGAAAACCTCTGATTTTATCACCAAAATATTTAACTATGTGATAATCTACTGATTCAATTAATGATTATTTGCAAGCTTGTCTAACCATTGTTTTTAAACTAAGGACAAAATTCTTTCATTTACCAATGGATGGTTCACAACTAATCTGCTGGAACTTTTCACAAAGAAGGTATCTGAAAACAGTTCAGGGGCTTCTGGATAGAGCTCTCCAAGGAACATGTACACCCAGCTGAACCTTATATTGCTGTCTTTACAAGTGTACTAGTCTGTTATTTTACTTGCACCACTGCTTATGTCAAGATTTACAGGGAAACAGATAGATGTACATACAGTACCTTGATACCTGGACATCAAGCAAGGATAACCAGTATGAACTGGAGCACAGGCTATATCCTGCTGATTCAAATAATTCTTGCAGATAGAACTGGATAAAATACTCTTCCTAAATCATTTTGCATCATGGCTTTGCACTGATTCACATTGTACTGTAAGTCACATAAGTGACATGGACGGAACTGTGGTCCACATTGTACTCCTGCATGTCAGATCAGAAATAAATAAGTGATCCCTAAAGCTCTTGTACTAGTAACTCACACTGTAGGGGAAA
>WEIU01010825.1:89963-115743 GCA_013389925.1 Aegithalos caudatus | reverse complement strand
AAAAAAAAAAAAAAAAAAAAAAGAAGCTCTAAACACAAGCTTTGGAGTAGATAATACAAACTTTGCAACAGAAACAACAACCAGGGAAAATAGCTTCTTTTCAAAGTCAATAACTTGTCATATATTCAACTTCAGTGGCTGAATATGCTGTTGAAATTTTCTGTAGGTATGAGTAACTAGAAGAATGTAGCACCTATCAGAGGCTGAATGGATAGGCATTGCTACAAACAGATAGCTACTGGGATAAAATTACATTGATATGTCATATTTTCCATAGAAGCACAGGGAACACAGGCAGCATTTTTGTCCTTTTACTTCTGTTACTAGAATTGAAAAACAGATGCAGAATTGCACTTCCTACATAACAGTGCAGTTTTAGGTATTATTGTAACTTCTGAATTAAACACAATTCAGGGAGATGAAAGATATCAGACAACTTGCACCTTTTTTTCTTCTTCAGCCCTCTAAGATAATTCCATTTTAGCAATTATCTAACATGTTTGTCAGTCTTCAAATCTTACAAGAACTTAAAATCTATTCAAGATATATTAATACTATCTTTCTTTATGTTAAAGCTTAGATTCTGTACTATCGTTAACATCTTAGAGGGGAAATTCGGAGATGACATGGCCTATAATAAGCAATTCTGCAACAGAAACAGAAGTATGATCATTTGCTCAGCAGATGCAGGATGGGTTTGAAGTGTGAGTTTGACAGACCGAAAAGAAGTTCTTAGACCAAAATGATTGGCATACCAGCATGAAATGTCTGTCCAGAGGACTACTGCCTAAAGCATTACATAAACTGTTTGTAAGATTAACAGTAAATATTTTTGCCAAGTATTGCTTCAAAGTCCTAAAACTGGGTTACTGTTTTTATGATTAGTGAGGCTGGGCAGAGGCAGCCATGAGAAGTGCTTTTTACCTATGTCATCTTGCAGTCACAGCAAGGATGACAACATGCCATCACAAAGCCTGTACTGCTGTGGGATGGAATCTGTAACAGCAGTGTTGTGCACTATTTTCATCTGTCTTTTATCACTGAATTATTTATTCTTCTTGTCACTAAGTTATGGGTTTCCTGATATTTACAAGTCTATTTACAGCCTAAGGTGGGAGTCATAAGCTCTTCTTTCTTTAGACAGCACACACCCGGCAACTCATTTTTCTGCTGAACTATGTTTTTAACAAAAGCCATACAGAAAACAGGCATAATAAAAAGCCAGGCAACCAGACCTGAAAGCCATTGCAAATATACCATCTACCTGTTCACAAAACCAGGATGGATCAATGGATGAGTGTTCATGCCAGGAACTGTGGAACAGGGAAATAATATCAATCTCAAATTTTAAGCTTCATCAGGAAATCCTTTCCTCTTCCTTTTGGGCACCACCGTTTGCACTATGCATGGCTGGTTAAATTTGGCACAAGTGGATTAAAGAGAATATACCCTTCCTGGTTCGTCCTATGACTGGCCAGTCAGTCCCAGGCTTCCTTGGTATCTCTTTTGGCTGTGAGACATGGTATCTTTGAATTGAAACTGCTGGTGCCGGCAGAGACACAAGGGCCAATGGAGATAACTCCAGATGTGTTAGCTGAGCTGGAGGTGGTTCTGTCAGCCACCATGATTCATCAGCAAATGATCCATTTCCACCAAATTATTCTCCTGGTCTTGGCTGAGCAGTGTGGCCACACCTTTCATGTGGGACAGTCTGATGTCTAACAACCTCTGAATAACCGTAGAGGCTGAACTTCTACATCTCCTCACAAAACTTTGCATCCTTTTCTTCTTGTAATCTAGTGACCTCAGTCCATGAATCCTGGAGTTCAACAGATTTAGAAGTTCCTGGTAAGAAAATCAGAACATGTATTACATTTTGAAAGCTAATAGGATTCTCCTACATTTTCTGTGTTACAGCTCAGTTGGAAATTAACACTTCTACCATTTTGTATATTATGTCTATATTTTTAAATAACGTTTTCAAACTAGAGGTTTGGGAGGTAAATCTATATGGCAGAGAGGTTTTGAGTGTCTTCTGCCTTACTTTCAACTACATAGAGAGTAGTGCATGAACTTAACAATTACTGAATATCTCTTGGTGTGTCTGGACAGGCAGGTATTCTCATCAAAGAGATCCATCTTCACATTATATGGACGGGAGGGGAAGAGAGAGGAAAACATGGTTTCATAGAGAAATTCAAATTACAGTGCAATACTTCCCATGGGAAGTATGCCAGATCTGGTGTCTTCTCCTGTCCCAATATGGTTGTTTCCTTGTTCTATTTGGTATTGAACAAAGCACCCATTGTAATTACCTTAAAAACTGTATTTTGACATCTATAAGAAAAAAATTCTAAAATGAGCAGGGTTTCTAAATGTCCTTAGAAAACATGTAGTCTTCCACAGAATCCTGCAAATAATGCTTAAAGACTCAGTTGGTGTCCTGGATAAGGGCAAATTTGGGAGGAATCCTCCGAATGGGGTCCCTCTCTTTTCCTTAGAGAAAAGTGGAAAAAAACCCTGTTTATTCAACAAGGAAAGTTCCCACAAGCACAAAAAGAATGAACAATATCAAACAACAAAACCTCTTGCTGCTCTGAAGAGAGATGGCAAAATTGAGAAAGCCCTTGCCGTGGGTCAGCTCGGCTCGCTCAGTCTCTCATCAGTCCCTCTGGTGCTGGAAAATGCTGTCCTGGGCCCCAGTGGGCTGCAGGTGTGAGCCCCAGGTGTTCTCTGGGTTTTCAGTCCAAAACAGGTTTAAACAGTGACAAGAAAAAAAAAAAAGTCCAGGGAATTTGTCTGCCTCAGCTAGCCAAAAACTAACCAAAAAGCAAAGGAGATTTCTGTCCCTGTGTCTGTCTGTGCTGCAGACAACACAGTCCAGGAGCAGAATGCAGAGCAGTGAGTGCAGTTTCTGCAAACAAACTGGATGCTTCTTCTTTCTTCCTCTTCACTCTCAGAACCAGTCTTAAAACACAACACCCAACTCAAACAGAACAGACAATTGAGGATACAAGCATTGCAAAGTCACCCTAGGACAGTTGGGAAGAACAGACAGTTCATTTAAATCTGTCCTGAGGTTCCACCTTTTGTACTGAGCTGTCATTACAAGATGGGAACATAAGGACTTTACAAATACACTTACAAATACATCTTCTACTATTTAAAGCAAGACATACCTCCATGCAATATAGACTGTCATATCCCATAATTATCTTGTTTCTAAAATAAGCCTCCCCAACTTAATAAGATATAGGTGGCACTTACCATAGTGAAAGTTCTGCTTTTCTCTCTTCAAGTTGCTTCTTTGCTCCATTTCAAAGTGTGCTTGAGATGCCTCTTAGCTTGTTCAGACATGCAGACTTACTGTGGGTTTCCTTCCAGCCTGATTCTGAGACGCTGTCATGACCTCGTACACAGGTGACCCCATCCCCCTAGTTTCAGCCTAAAAATCAGACTGCTGTCATGAAGGACAGAGCTTTCTGTCTGGAAAGTTCATTGAATTCCATTAGAGAAGGATCTATACCAAGTGTACTGTTGGACCTGCAACACCACCCCTGACTTTCAGTACAAATGTTTAGAGAATTGCGCACTAAAGTACAGCTGAATCTGAATGGTCTTGGGAATTGGTATTTGTGGTGCTCCTTCTATTAAACCATTATCCTACATTGTAGCACTGGGCATGTTGATACTGCACTCACTTTCTCTGCTGTTGGCAGAGCTTGGTTTGCAAAATTCTAAATGAGACCTCTTGGACAACAAAGGACTAAGGCCTCCTAAATGAAGTATATATGGGCAGAAGGACTCTGGCAAAGGGGAAGCAGATACAGGGTATGGCAGACAAAGGCAGGGGTAACAGGGATAGTGATGGCAGGCTGCCCAAACTCCATCTTCACTCTGTGCATGGGGTGAGCAGGGGAACAAGGCATGACTTACTATGAGCTCTGCTCTAAAGCACACTGAAGTCAGCCTGATCTCAGACCATCCACCCTGTCTCTTCAGGACCCTCCACCCCAACATGTTCTTCTTTTTGAAGCAATGAAGAGAATAGGGCCTTGGTCAATATGCACAGAAAGACAAGACAGACAGCCAGACAAAAGTATGTACCATCTCTAAGAATTTCCACATTCATTCCCTAATAAGCCATAAAAAGCAATGGGAAACTCTGCCCTTAACATGAACAGAAATCTTGGTCCTCTGCATTAAGCCACAACTACAATGCCTTCTCATCTCATGCTTTAGAATTTCAGTCAATCCCAGCACAGCGAATCAATGATAATTTTCTGGCTGAGCACAGACATTGTTGGCAAGCTTTTGTTAATTTTTTCCTTTAAATGACACACTGGATGAGATGAGTAAGTACTTTGGAGCAGTACTACTTATCTTCTTTGTTCGGTGTGCACATGATATGTTTCATATGGCTGGAGTAAACTATTAAGCAAAATCTGAGACTTGGAAAAAACATTTTGAAATACGCATCTAACCAAGTATTTTGGGCATACTATTTCATTGTATTGTATTATTACTTTTATTTTTTGCTCAGTAAGCAGAAATTTCTATGAAGCTAAATGGCCAATAAGGTGCAGAAATAAAAATTGTGTATTTAATGGTCCATTTGTTCTTTAAATCCTTGAAATGAGAAGCATGTAGCTCTGAAAGTGCTCTCTTTGAAATCAATAGGCTACTTGAGGCACTAAGTGCCACTCAGCATGGGTAAGTATGACCACGTCTTGTCATATATTTCAAAAGCAAATGTTTTAGTTGCAGATTTTAAACAGATTAGATATCCTGGAGGTAACTCAAATTATTAGAAAACACATCTGATGACTAAACTTAATAGCTGTTTAATTGACTAAATTATGTGACTATAAATTTTCTTCCTTGTATCAAATTATCACTACTAGTTCTAGCTGCATTATAATATACTCCTCATAAAGTTGATATATTTGTCATTTAGTTGCCTGGAACATAAACTTGCAAAGAAATTACAGTTTAATTCAGATGATATAAAGCAATGTCATAGCAAGAGATTCCCAACTAATTGTTGTTTTTACATCAGAAGCAGTATCTCCTGTGACAATTCATTCTTGTAGGAAAAGATGAGCTGAGTTTTTTTAAAAAAACATTGACGTACATTTGACAACAAGAATATCTACCTACACAATGACATGATGGGTGCAGCCAGTAATGTATAATTACTTGAACTGTAAAAAGTATACTTGATAGGGTTCACATTTAGGTGTGACAAATACTTTAAAATATTTATGAAAAAGTGAAATACTTTGTGAAAAAGGTGGCTAAACAAAAAAAGCAAGTTTAGGATCCTCTGGCCTTGGGAGTGTAGAACTCTGTATGTATACATCACTTTCTTGCCTACTGAGAACCACACTAACTCTGTTAAAATATGTGTCTTTTCTCATTAAAATTTCATTTGCCTTTCCATAACCTTACAAGTACTTTTAGCCATGTATAAGAGCACTTTCTGAATAACTGGCTGAAGAACCATTTTATACTTTATCTTAAATGTGAAAAATATGCCATTCCATATTTAATAAATTTGCAGCTACTGTCAAATTAATGGATGAGTGTGTGAGGTGTATGTATATAAAAAAGGATAATTTTTGTTGCCTTATTGACACAAATCAATGTAAGATGTGAATGTAGCCTTTTCCTACTATTCCACATCACAAGGACAAAAAATAAATTTCCAAACTTATCAGTTCTGAGAGTTGCTTAGAAAATAGCTGGTTGGTAACTCCCTTCTATAGTTCACCCTGATGGTGGATGCCAACAAGAAACAGGTTACCATCACAGATATTTTTAAAATTTCCTTCAGTTTTTCCCCAAAACATTGTAAAAGCCCTAAGTATGAGATGCCCCTCAAAACTTATCACCAGTAAAGAATAAAAAAGGGCGCAAACAAGTTCAGAATAACACCAAATAAGAAAATGATGTAATTGCTTGTTAAAAAAATACACTTAATTTGCATGAATTTTAAAAGCCAAGCTGCTTACATTTTTGCTTCATCTGAATCTCTATATAGAACTGTATATAACTGTATATAACTCTGTTATTATTATTTTTTGAAAGCTTTCTAAAGTATTCTGAGATTTTGTAAAATTTAATGTGTAAGTTAAACCGGGAAATTTACAAGAAAAATTAAGATAAAAAAGTGTACTTTGGAGAAATAATGAAAAAGTACAAAAGCTTACCTTTGTGTTTGGGTGGCATAACTGTTATCATATGCCTCATAGCTTGGATCATCATATTCACCCCCATATCCATCATCGTACCCCTAAGGGTAAAACAGAATACCACAGCTTAGAAGAGTGATAAATCAAAGCATATTATCAAGCTGTAAAAATAAACTGCATCAACACGTGCACGTCATGTTTGCCCACGATAATCTGAAACATGCAACTGACTGAAGAGAATTGTGAATCCTGAAGAACAACCTGCACGTTTCAAGAGTAAAGAGAACACTCATTTAAGAACTCAGCTGATTCACTCATAAACTGTGGTGCATTGTCCAAACCACAGTGCTTCAGTGGGATCTGTGCAGAATACTGATGAATGATAATAAAACCAAAAATTTCCGAGCAGTTTGTTACATAAATAGTTCCATAAATACCTACAGGTGAAATGAACTAATGGCAGGTCAAATATATTGACTGTTTTATACTATTAAGAATGTTGTTGTGATAAAATCTTAATATTCAGTCTATTAAAAATGCAAAACAACAGAACAAAACATAGCAACCTCTGAGAAAAAATATTTGTCAAGCGAGTAATGGCATATGACTTTTATAAACAATGCAAAGTAAGCCTCTTTACTTTTACTGAGCATCCTACTCTTTTTAAAGACATGCTTTTCTCTGACAAATTAACCAACACTTTAGTACAGGCTCCTCCCATCCAACTTAAGGTGCTCACTGAAGAGCTCAGACAGATGCTCAGTTTGGCTAAGACAGACACAAGTGACTTCAGGAGGTTCAGCTCATCTTATGGCTGAATTTTCCACTGAGGGAGTCATGGGCAATTGTGATCCATTGCAGCTGCCTCTGAATAAAAGAATGCTCAGGAACCACAGGAACCACACAATAAAAAAAAAAAAAAGATATAATCCAAAGGATGACTGTTGATACGCTCTTTTCATATGACAGGACAACAGAGTAAGAAATGCTGTATGGAAACTCTTTTTTTTTTCTTTTTTTTTTAATTTCTCTATGATTTTTGGAAACCAGTATTTTTAATTGAAATGCAATGAAACATTTTGTTGTCAAAAGAAAACCTTGCTGTAAAGGGAAATGCTAAATGAAATAGTGGACTTAAAAAACTTTGACTTGATTAATTACAGAAAAAGGGAATTTCCCCCTCACAATCTATGCAAAATTTAGTCAGGCTGGGGGAGAAGGGACAGCATGAGGCAGCTCCAAAAAAACAGCAGTCAAATAAGCAATCACTCTAGTACACTATCATAACCACCCAAAGTACAGTTAGTTTGGTATTTCATTATTTCTGCTAATTAAACTCCCCAGCAGTGTTGAACAAGCCTTCACTGGCACTCCTAAATTCAGGAAAACATTCTATGGAGGAAGCATTCAGTTATATTTCTTTAGGTCAAGCATATTAAATTTGCCTGTTCTGGGCTACCCAGCAGTGAGGCTAAGTGTGGATTCCAGGTGGGAGGTTTCATCCCTGTGGTGCTCTAAGTCCTGAAGGAAGGACAGGACTCTGCATGGTGACTTCACTGGGTCATCTGTAATAAGGTAAAGCCTTTCTGGGCAGAAGGGAGTGTCCATTTTCAAACTGGGAATGGCCTATCCCAGAATGTGAAGTCCACACAAACCCCATCACCTTCCATTTTGGTGGCAGTGCACTGTTTTGACTTGTCTGCATTAGTATGAACTCATAGCAAAAGTACAGCTAAAAACATATCCCTGCAGATGACAGTGATACATTTAACATTCTATAGCTAAATACACAATCTTGCTTCTGGGGACAGGATGAGAGAAAGAATGCACCCCTGGAGACAGATGTTAGTCACATTGATTAGTATGCTACTGGGTGGGATCCACTACTGGGAAGATGAGGGTGATGGGAGCTCCTATATAAAGTCAAATAGCTAGAGGACAGACATTTCAGCCTGCTTATCCAACCATCTGAGAGAACAGGAAAGGCAACAATTACAAATTAGCTCTCTCTGTGTCTCGATGCCTGAGGAGGATCAACGTTCAGCATCAGCAGGGCAGAGAACACTTGTTAATATTTGACACCTCTGTGGGTTCACGTTACAGACTTCAACATTCTCCCTCAAGGCTCAGAGCAGGTCAATACAGTGCAAATGGTTCAAGTGCAATGGCTGGAAAACAACGTAAAAAAAGCACAATGTACCTTTAATAAGTGAAAAGTATTTTGTGGATAATATTCTTTTATTTGTGCCAATCTGTATGAAAATTATCTTCCGATCCTACAGGTGAACTCTTTGTGTAAGCCACATACCAGCATTTATTGAAAGTTTAATACAATGTGTTGTACCCAGACACCCACCACACCCTTAGGTATCTACAACTGAGACCCAAAATAGCTCCTTTCATATCCTTGAAACGTCTTAAACTCACTGAGCAGTTTTCTCCTTTTTAACATTCAGACCTCCAGAACCTACAACTGTAATGTTTGAAAATATTTCTTGGACAAGCACTTTGGCAAATGAAGTACCCAGATCTCACCTAGACCCTGTTGAGATCAGTTGTGAGTCTGAGAGTGTCCAAATTCACATATTCTGCTCTGTGTGTGATGAGGATGGTGCTCCAAAAGCAGTTCTGTACAAATCCAGAGACCAGAACCCAGGATGTCCTCCCCAAATGCAGTATAATTTTTTGCTCAGAACTAGAGTCAGCACTTCATGCACTTTCTAGGTCTATTAGTGCTTCTATAAAAACCAACCAACCAACCAACCAAACTTTTTCTGTGTAGAAGTCTTTTTGTCCCATGGTAACTGCCACCACCATTCAGAAGAAAAAGCCTACTACAATGAAATGAGAAATATGCAATGGGGAACTATTAGAAATATTCTAAGTCAAACTGATAGCCATTTCTAGGCTAGGTTTTTATGCCAGGCTACCTTCATCTCAGGTATTTCTCAATAAAACATCTTTCCAAAACATAAAAAACCCAACAAAACCTCTTTATTTTGTGTCAAGGACAGTCAGTATTCCAATGACCAGGATTTGCTCTGGCCTTACAATGATACATATTGGATGTGAGATAAAAGAACAGAAACACACACTTGAAGCTGCAGTGGCACTAAGAATGTTTATTAACAATTATGGATGATTTTAAGGAGCTTTGGTATTTAGAGTTGAAAAATAATAACAACAAAGCTGATGAGTAAAAATTTAAAATAGAGCTCATTTTAAATAAAAAAGGCTGATTTGAAAATGAGCTTATTTAAGTATTTACCAGTCTCTCCCCACAAAAGGGAAGACTGGAAAAACTCTTGGGAGAATCTCAGAACAGCATCTGAAATTAGCATTTGCAACTCACTTCAGGAGGAATTACTCCCTACTCTACTACTGATAATGAAAATTATAGTCAGTGGAAAAAGGGGTGTAGAAGCAAAAAGGGACATAATGGAAAAATAGGCTTACATTCTACTACCCAAGAAAAAGTTAAGTATCAATTTGATTCAACACTCAAGAGACTATTGAAAAGAATTTATTTTATTTATTTAGATTTATTCAAATCCTTTTCTATTTTCAGATGCTGAAAAATATATTAGAAATACAAACAAAATTTTAAGTATCATTAGTTACAAGGGTATCATAGTATAACACATTCTGATCTCTTTAGACATGAATTTCCTTCTTAGTGTTAAGACCCTGTTTCAAGCAATAACAGCCTGTACTCAAATGCACCAAGTTTAAATCCCCTCTTCTCTGAATAGCCTTAGAAAATAGAATTTTCACAGCATGCTCTGAAAAATGGTAGGTTTCAACTCTGTGAAAACAAGAAGAAAAATAAATCTAATACTTCTAATGAAAACTGCCCTATTCACAATATTTTATGTATGTCCTCAGAATACATGAAAAATATATATTGTAAGAGAGTTGAAACTGATTTGTTTTTTATAGAAATAACCCAACTCTTTCTAAAGTAGCAAACTGCAAAATGGCTAGACTTTAAAAAAGAGAAAACTAAAACCACAAACAGTAAGTCAAAATAAAGTGAATTATGAAACTCAGTATTTTAGTTGGCAAACATGAAAATATCTTTATTTGCCTTGGGTTTTGAGTATTTGAAGTTTGTTAACTGTTATGTATTACTAATTCATAGAGTCCTTAATGGTTAAATATATTTAAATAGAGGATAAAAGTGGATCAAGTCTACAATGCTGAGACAACCTAGAGTAGACAAGCTCACTAGAGCCAATGACATTGTCTCAACACACACAATCTCTTAACAAAATCACTCTTCTTCACCCCAGAAATGGGAAACACCTTCATAAAGGAATAGTAAAACACAGAGGAAAACATATGCTCATAGAAATTTAATTAAAGTTTCAGTATAATCACAGTCATGGAGATTTTACAAATTCAAAGCAGAGAACATTCATGTTCTCATATTTCAATGGTTTAAATAAATCTAATGTGGAACAATTAGGGCAGTAAGAATGAGTGAAATTGAACAAGTTTACTACCCAGATAAAGACAGGGCAGAGGACACAAAAGCAAGCAGATATGCAGTGCCAAAACAGCCACAGTGAAACAGAATCTCAGATATTTCCAAAAAACTGTTGCATATTCTTCTAAATATAGGCTTAATCTCTTTTCTTTCCTGTCTTTTGGGTTTTTTTCCAACTAAATGCAAAATGAATAAGCAACACTTAAAATACATTTTGGTGTACCGAAAATCAGAACAGAATGAAAATGTAAACAAAAATCTAATAGAAAAGAGACTTTTGTAATGCCTCTCATATTTGCAAGACTAGTGTACAGCACAATTTGCTGCTGCAATTATTCTACTCCAGCATTCATCTGATTAACACCCTTTTTCAAATCCTTCTGTTTGCTTTCTTTATATGCGCATGAAGCCAGATTAAAACTTCTAATCCGTGTGCCAAAGCTCTGTACAATCATCTGCTACTTACATCCACTTAACTTCTTGCACTTTCCCCTAACTTTGCCATCATTTACTCTGAAACCCTTTCCCATTTACTTGTGATGCTTTTCATATTGCCTCTCCCTATGGAATGGCATCCTAACCAGTCTGACAATCCTTTACTCAGTTCCCACTCCACAGGAATGTCTTGCAGATATCTCTTTCTCAATAAAATGACCTATTTCAGTAATAAGTAGCAAATGGAGGTGAAAAATAATCCAGCACTATCTTCTTTGTGTATCTGTAGTAAGATGCAGTTTGGCATTTGTCTATGACTGAGATTCCTGAAGAAAGGTTTTTTTAATTGGTATTTTTGCTGATGACGTGTACTTTACATAGTACTTGAGTGATAATATATTACAGTAGCAAGTTGCACTGATGAAATTCTATCACATAAATGTCATTTAAATGAAAGATTTCTTTTTCCTGTGAGCCGAAATGAATAAAGTAGAAAGCAGCCTTCAGCTGCCAAGGGAGGATGGGCTGCAATACACCCACTAATGGTTTTAATATCTTTATCCTATCTAATATTCCTCTTTAGAAAATTTTCATCAAAGCAGATGGTGAACCTCTCATGCATCCTGATGCTCCCTAGCTGTAGAGAGAGTGCAATAGATGGAGCTGGCTCTGTCCATGGAGCAGTAAGATTTAGTGGATCAGAAATACAGAAACAATTACAAGTATCTACTAAAAAGGGACAATTCTTCTGTCCAATTTTAGTAAGTTATTGATGATTTAAAGAATTTCACTCTGCTTTGACTTGTTAGACACCATGTCTTATATGTAAATAAACTCTATAATCTAGGAAATGATATTTCCAGGCCTCGAATGGCTGGGAATTCCAAGAAATTTTACTTTGTATTTTACAACCCTTGAAAACTGGATAGTCCATCTCAGAGCTTTTAAATGCTCAAGTAAATGCTGTGGCACTAGCAAGGAACAGAAATGCTTTCACAGTACTTAATGGGACCTTAAACAACATTTAATTTTAAACCAGATTTCACTATGATGTATTATTAATGCTGGAAGTAGGCCATTTAAATACAACTTGGCCAAATGCAAAATATTGTGCTCTAGCAAATACATCCTTAAATTTTATAGACTGCCCATGTCTCCAAATTTACAGAATTCCCTAAAGAAAATAATTGTAGGAATCATGATGATTAACAGCTATACAATTTTACTGCAACACTGAAGAAAAAACGCTCCTCAAAAATAGCCTTATATTTTTTTATGTCAAGAGAAGAAAATAGATAGGTTAAGTCTTCGTGCAATCCTACTGTTTTTGATCCACTTTTATCCTCTATTTAAATATATTTAACCATTAAGGACTCTATGAATTAGTAATACATAACAGTTAACAAACTTCAAATACTCAAAACCCAAGGCAAATAAAGAATTATTTATTTATTAATCCTGAAGCAGGTCAGGATGAGTGTTCAGGGATTCTTAGTGCTGGAAACTTGATATCCTAATATTTGGAAGACACCATATGCCTTTTCCATAAATTGTATCTCTTGCTTAATCAAATTCTAAATTTGAATTCAACACATATTTTCTGGAATCTAATTTTATAGAAAAGTATTTTGGACAATGAATTTTAAATTGTCTTCTGTATGTGATTTATGCATTTTGCATAATTTTTGAGTCCCTACATTAACATTTTAATGCTTTCATTCATTTTTCTTATGTTATGAAAGACCATACAGGATTATTTAGAAGACATAACAATGGTACCTCTTATTTATCACTAGTTCAAGCCATCCAGCTAAGCAGTATTTTACCAGTACTGCTATAATCTTTGATTATATTTTTTACTTGTAACCTGAGTAAGGTGTTCCATATATATATAACCACACGTTTGAATTAATTAAACTTTTCTTTGTACTCAGTTTTTAAGTGCTGATGCAATGAAATTTGCTATGAACAAAACAATTAGTGCTTAAAAGTTATGAAAATCAGTCACTAAGAAACTAAAGGTTAAGTTGGTATTAGTTGCAGAAGATATGAACTTATGGTTTTTTCTGTTTATGACAATGATTAAGCTTATTATACAAGTGTTGCTTGCACTGAATGCAGCAATGTTTGCCCTGCTGCTAATCACATTTGCACAAAAATGTTCCTAAAAATTCTTCTTCATCCTGCATATTGTAAAGGAGTAAAATCTGAAGTACCTATTCACAGCATCTTCCTAACAGCAATATTTAATTTTCTAACAGATATTGTCTGATTGGGAAATACATTTTAGCAAGGATTAAAGGTACTGCAGGCTTTTATTCTTGGATTTAAAAAATACGTAAGAAGTTGAATTCAATTAGCACAGTCTTGTAAGGAATTATTCATAAAGGCCAGGCATAATTAAAAGAAAACATGCAGAATGTAATGGGACTTCTCATTTGTGAATATAATGATGATCAAAACAGAAAAGAGTAGTTAATACTTATTGAGATATTTAAAGGTAGTCTTTAAATTGTTATTCCCTCAAGTTTGAGCATGCAATTAGAGAAACTGGGGATGGATAAGAACAGATCATCTATTAGAAACTCTTGTCAAATGTGATTGCTCCTTTCAGCACATTTTTTAGTGCTTTCTCTAATCAAATGCTAAATATTGCCAGGATTAGGGATTCCACCATTTCTCTTGGGAGACTGTGTGACAGCCTAATAGATCTTTGCGTCAGACACCTCTGCTAACTTTATCCCATAAGACTAAATATATCCCACTGTACCAGTGAGATGCATTCTTAAAACTCAGTATTCTCAGTGTTCTTCAATGTGTGTTATATTCTTTCATTTTCTTTTAAAAATTACTCAAATATAAAGATTCCAAGTAAATGCAACCCTGACACAGACAGAAATACACTGATCAGCAGACAGCATGGCAACCAGTGAGGACACCCAAATCTTAATAATATAAACATCTCATATATATCGTTTCTTTCCCAAATAGGGTCCAGGAAATTGTTGTACTGGTTGTCTTTAACTGTAGTGGATCAAGAATGTTAAATACTACTGCTAGTATCCTAGAGTGAAAGCCTTCTAATGGAAGTGTCTATCAGTGGTGATAGATGAGTTGCCTGAATTAAATCTTTAAAGTCTGATGGAATTTTATGGCATTAAAATCCATCCAGGAAGTCTGTATAGATCTCAGATTATGACTTTCACAGCAACTCATACAACTTACTCTGCAAGCCTTTGTCCTGTGCACCAGATCAAATTTGTGTATATTTTTTAAGGTGATGGAAGTGATACAGATATAGATCACAGTTACAAAATCCCTATTAAATAGAGAATAAAAATCCTGTTACTATGTATGGCATGTTCCAAGGCTTTGGTGCAGCATAGCTCTCATGCAAGCAAGGATGTGTTGTGATCTCAGATGGCAGCAAGAAGAGAGACAAAGGAATCGTAATAGTTTCCCTTATTAAATGCTACACTCTTTCTTCCACACACTTGAAATGGCTTTGGTCTAGCTTAGTCTTTACCTGCCTATCATTCATGGGTGAAAACTCAGAAAACTGACTGGGTCTTTGATCCATTAACTGAGTTGTGTGTTAAAGGTACAGAAACAGGTAAAACTGACATACTGAAACCACAATGATAGCCCTATGCTAATTCTTTTAATGCTTGCCAAGAATTTTTAATTCTTGACAGAAGAAGCAAATGGAAAAGTAAAAAAAAAAGGCTAACAGCTCTGTTAATTTCAAGACTGTTCTTCTCAGGAGAATGATTCTGACCTTTCTAGGTGCAGGCTGTCAACAAATTAAGGACAGAAAAGAATTAAAAATATTGATGGACTGCAAATGAGAACAGTACTGATTTTCCTTTATCATATACAAGCAGAAGTTCACATCTAATAATGCCTCTTCTACTCCAAGCACTGTGACAGAGGCACCAAAAGCAGAGTTCAACAACCTTCTCAAATCCATGCCTTTGGCTGGATTCCCAAAGTCTACAGATCAACGTGGGCAATGACTGCTCCAGCTGCTGGGCAGTCTACTCATGGTGTCCAAGAACATAACAGAAAAGTAATTTCTGGTTCCTGTTTTAACAACTACATTAGATAGAGTGACAGGCAGACTACCTGCTAAAAGAAAAACATTATTTGAAGAGATTTTTCTCTGGCCATAGATGTGGAGGCACAATATAAACTGCATTGAACATTTGCCTGATAAACCCAAAATCTTGTGTTGTTGCTGTTTTTTTGAATAAATAAATTTTACTATCATTCCTTAGATTCTCACTATGATCAGAAGCCTTTCAGCTCCATATCAGAATTGAAAATAATTTGTTGCAATTTTAGCTCTCTTGAGTATTTGACTTTTAAAGCCTGCATATCAAGTCAATATGTATAACTCTTCTACTATTAATTGACATAGGGTTTTTTTTAATTGTTTATTTTTATTGTTATAATATTCACCTTTCTTTTAATTTCATTATATTTTATATGGGGATACTTTTATTATATGAAATATAGCTTGCAATATATTATAATCAATTCCATTTCAGAAAGAGAAAGTAGGGAAGTGTAATGAAAATAATTTGTTAGTTGCTATTTCCGCTTAAACATTGTTTCAGCACTTTATACATTCATCTTTATCTTGTTTATGCTATGATAATACCTTGCCCTGGGTAACATAAAAATCTGGATATGTCTCAGATCTTCTTTCTTTTAAAGAGCAACAATGTTAACAGGAATTTTTAAATTGAATTCCTTGAAATTTATATCAGGTCTTAGCAAGCTGAAAAGGCCACTATGTCAGTTTTAGTACTGAAAGATTGTTCACAGCTAAATAACAAAGAGGATATGTTAGCACTTGCTTTAGTAGAAAAGGAGAAGCATATGGATACTTTTTTACTACCAGTTCAGAGAAAATGCCAACTAACTCTTAGACTTTGTTTGAATACTAAAAAAAACCCAAAAAACAGTAGAAGGTTATTTTCAGCTTCATAGAATCACTGAGGTTGGAAAAGACCACTGACTTCAACCTTTGACTAAACATCACGTCAATTAAACCATAGCGCTAAATGCCATATCCAGTCATTCCTTGAACAACACCTGAGATGGTGACTCCACTGCTTCCCTGGGCAGTCCATTCCAGTGCTTGACAACCCTTTCAGGAATCTCTTCCTATTGTCCAGCCTGAATCTGCCCTGGCACAGCTTGATGACGTTTCCTCTTGTCCTGTTGCTGGCTGCCTGGGAAGAGAAACTAGCCTGCACCTGGCTGCAGCCTCCTCTCAGGCAGCTGTAGAGAACAGTCATTTGCACCTGGCTGCAGCCTCCTCTCAAGCAGCTGTAGAGAACAGTAATTTGTCTCCTGAGCCTCCTTTTCTCCTGGNGACTCCACTGCTTCCCTGGGCAGTCCATTCCAGTGCTTGACAACCCTTTCAGGAATCTCTTCCTATTGTCCAGCCTGAATCTGCCCTGGCACAGCTTGATGACGTTTCCTCTTGTCCTGTTGCTGGCTGCCTGGGAAGAGAAACCAGCCTGNATGGTGACTCCACTGCTTCCCTGGGCAGTCCATTCCAGTGCTTGACAACCCTTTCAGGAATCTCTTCCTATTGTCCAGCCTGAATCTGCCCTGGCACAGCTTGATGACGTTTCCTCTTGTCCTGTTGCTGGCTGCCTGGGAAGAGAAACCAGCCTGCACCTGGCTGCAGCCTCCTCTCAAGCAGCTGTAGAGAACAGTAATTTGTCTCCTGAGCCTCCTTTTCTCCTGGATAAACCCCCCCAGCTCCCTCAGCTGCTCCTCACAGGACTTGTGCTCCAGGCCCTTCACCAGCTCCATTGCCCTTCCCTGGACTCACTCCAGCCCCTCAGTGTCTTTCTCACAGTGAGGGGCCCAGAACTGGACCCAGCACTCCAGGTGGGGCCTCAGAAGTGCTGGGTACAGAGGGACAATCATCTCCTTGATCCTGCTGGCCACACTACTCCTGATACAAACCAGGATACCTTCAGCCTTCCTGGCCACCTGGTCATAGGCTGTCTGCTGGCTCATGTCCAGCTGCTGTTGACCAGCACTCACAGATGCTTTTCCACCAGGAAGCTTTCTGCTCCCCAGCCTCCAGCTCTCAACAGGGTCGTTGTGACTGGAGAGTAGGGTCACTACTCCACAATGTCAGTATCACATCCTCATTGTCCTTGTTTTGGTAACGCACAGGAGAAAATAAACACATTGATTTAGCTGTGATTGCAATAGTCAATGACTCAGGAATCCACATTAAAAGAAAATCTTCATCATTCACAGACGCAGTGTCAGTGCTTTATACAGTCCTTCGTAACAATATTTAGTTGGGTTTTGAAACAGAAAACCCATGGGACAGAGGATTGCATTGGTTTTTCTTCCTAGTTAAGATTAGGGTCTAGTCCTGTGTTAAAACATATGCATGATAATGAAAAAACCGCTAAGCGTTATTTAAATTTTCAAAATTATTTTTCTTTAATTGAGTCTCAATTCATTCAGTTTAATAAGATGTCTTCTGTGTAAATTCATAAAACTCAGTACTAAAAGCTAAAGATACTAAAACATAAAAGAAAATAAATACATAAAAATATACTTCCTGACTGTAGCAAATTGCACACTGAAGGGAATATGGTTTGAAAGGAAACTGACTATTTTTGTCACTCGTGATTTTCTGTATTCAAATATTATCATAAAGAACATCCAAATCAGACTCATGAAAATATTTGGCACCTTTGAGTCTCATCATTGTGAATCTAAAGAACTCTATTTGAGGCTGAAGTAGATTAGCAAAATCACAGCTCAAAGTTCATTGATTTAAAATCTCTACCAGACTCTCCGTCTGTTAATGTATCTAAAAAGCAAAAGATGCTAACTTATCTATGATGTTGATTTTTCAAATGTCTCTCTCTAGAAATATAAAAAAAGAAACTCCTCCTGATTTCAGTATTTCTTTACATACCAGTAGCCAGTCAAGAACACAGACCTCAGTGAGGTCTACTGAATATGGACATACCTACTTAGCACTAATATTAAGAAGGAACTAAGTCATTTGGGCTAGCAGTATTTGTTCCTTGGTAAAGTTTTTGGAGGTGTGTCAGTAAACTGACTGGTAAAGTCTTGAGCATCACCTTGAACATTTGGGAAGCCCAGAATCTGAGCTCAGATTGACAAAATGGAGGAAGAACACTTACAGCACTTAATTACAAGCATCACTAAAAAGTACTAAATTATTAGTATGCAAAATGCAAATAAACATTAAGTTTTGCATCACTGGTAATTAAAAGCTGGCCTTCAGCTTTTAAATTGTAGTCATCCTGCCAACTGAAGAAGCCTGTATCTCAATTTTGACCTTGAGGCAGACTGATGGATATATTTGCAGCCAGCAGAAGCGTGAAAATCAGATCAGCTATAAAACCTGAAAATATCCCTTGCTGGAATTAAAAGCAACATTCTTCTTGTTGATTTCATCATCTGTAATGTCTAAGGTTTGACTGGCTTCCTGTATTTCAAGATGTCGCTTGGATAAGCTGAATGTAATTTAAATTTAAGTCCATTTGGATAAGCAACATGATTTTCTTCTTTGAAAGAGGCCTTTCTCATCAGTGCCTGCTGGAGGTCAAAAGCACAGTTCAAGTGAGTTTTCTAGTTCAAGACTAACTGATTTTGGTGTCAGTGTGAAAGCTAGGTACCTCACATCTGCCCATAGGGCAGACATTAAGAGCTCAGTTCAGCAGCTACACAGTTGTCTCCTGTCATTTTAGACATATGAACACATCCCAGCTTTGGCCTCCTAGTCCAGCAAGTCAGAGGTTTCTCACATGCCTTATATGATACCAAGGATTCTCTGTGGGTGTCCTGAAGGCATCAGTGTCTTCAAATGACATTAGAACCCGTGCCAAGCAGCCCAGCTGGACCTGAATTGAGAGGCTTGCTTGGAGATGAAGGGTGAACACCTACTGTAGCTACTGTACTGCTTTGAGCTGGGAGCTGCCTTAAGCACTGATAACAACCAGTATGTCTGAAATCTTGAAGCATCTGAGACTTTGAGACAGACATTCCTAAAACTTTTCCTCTGGGCAGGCTTGTAGCTTCAACCTTGGCAGAACTGAACAGCTCAAGAACTACCTACCACTAACATCTATTCACTTCCACTAAATTTTCCGTTTATCATGCAGGGAAGTTTTGAGCTAGTTGGCATGCACCAAGAATACCTAATACACACATCCCTGACTGTGCCCAAAATCACAGCTGATACCCCTTGTTTCTTTCTAATAGACTACAATACCACAATACTTGCATGGATTACCTAAACTATCTGTCTCGTCCATTAGCATTCTTCATAACATCTCTGTAAATTTTTTGCGTTTTTATAGATCATCTTCTAATTCTCTTTTGCAATGATAATTTCATAAAGATAAATGGTATTTCATATTTTCCTTCTGTTTTAACTTCCAATGAGAAAGCAAATGCAAAAACCACTGTATATTTCTGTTTCCCAAACCATTCTCTGCTTTTCATAGAGGCTAGCATTGATCACAAAAATTACAAGTAGGAAAGAAAAATATTTTTCTGCATGACTAATCTGTCTTCTGGATTGTTCAATCCCTGTGACAAAAACACCACTGATGCTTTGGTCTGTATATTTTTATAAGTTGCAGTACATGAACAACAAGGTGTCCACTGAGTCAAGATCACTTTCTCTTTGAAACAGTGGGAAAACTAATGGACTTCAGTGGCATCAAGATTAAAATAACAAATCTGGATTTTTTTTTTTTACTTTTAGATTTTTGGATCATTTTGGGAATGTAACTGTAGGTATTAATATGGAAAGTAAATATCTGTTACACTCTAGTTGTCAGTACTTCTAAGAAAAACTATCATATTAATAATGGAAATAATTATACTGATTCTGTTTACTGTATTAAAGAATTCAACCTTCAAGCAAACCTATGATATAACAAATTATCAGTATCCCTATTATATAGATGCAGAAAACTGAGTGTTAATGTAATTGATATGCTCAAAATCAAAGTGAAAATCTGTGTCAGAGCAATGAAAGAAACTCAGAGTTATTTGGATCATATCACCACCTGACTAAGTGGTATGAGTCATTCCCTGCTCATATCAGCTTTAAAAGCAGAATACATATTGATGCTATGGGAAAGTCTGTTTCATAAAACTTTTACGAATATCTTATCAAAGAGCTTCCCCAATTCAAACACTTTAAGATCCATGATTAGAAGTCCAGTGAAAAATAAGATGTTTATGTCACCTTGGAACATGCAACTTATTGTTGCAAAAAGATGTGTTAAAATTGCACTGAAATACATCTCTGTGTTGGTGAGTTTAAGTCTTTTGTTCACTACAGCCTACCCTTGTCCAACTTTCTCATTATCTCATAACACCTGATGAAAGTTCAGACTTATTCTTTAAGTTTTGATGGGTTTTAAGCTATCTGACTGATATAGTATTCTTTTGCTTTGTCAAAACACTTCTTATCTGATTTCACTAACAAATAAAAGGCATAGTCTGCTCATCATTTCATTGTTCACATATTTGTGACAATGGCACAACAAAAAATTAGTAAGGTTACAAGAAGACAAAAAAAAGTTTGTATACTTAGTGATGCCCATCAGTGTGTCTGAAATCTGACAAACCATCTCACAGTATTTATTTGAAGGAAAAGTTTAACTTCCCTGTTTGTGACAAAACTATGTTTGAACTAATTATGTCTGGTATTTAAGAATAGGTGTCTTTTTTCATTTTTATCTTTTGTTTTTTTTTTTTAAATTGCTTCATCCAAAGGTAATGATACTGAAGAGATCTCTACCAACACCGTGATCACCATCACTCTTTATCTGTATTTTATTATTTAAATTAATCTCTCATCATAACATATTAATTATCTTCCACTACTGGATGTCTACAATCAGGTTGAGACAGGAGCACTGCTGTACAGACATCTGAAAATTCCTTGCCCTAAATATTTATGTATAGAGACACCTAAACACTACATTTCAGAGGGAAGTAAATTTTATTAGGAAATTCAAACATCCCCTTCTCAGATACAGCCTGTGTAGAACATTCAGCTTGTTCTAATGCTAACACTTGTTTTTGGTGAGTAATTTAAAAGTCCAGATTATTTCCTAATACTTTGTTTTAATTTAATTAAAATATTATTTATTTTTGGGTCTTGTTTCTTTCTTTATATTTTTCTGTGTGTATGTTTTAGACTAACATCTTGTGTACTTCTATGTTTTTCTACCTATAAAACACTACCAAGAGAGTCTGTCGGCCTTAGAATGTCTATTCAACCATTCCTGGTGGATACTGGCATAAAAGCAGTCAAACAATGGAAAGAAAATAGAGGGAGCATATGATGAAAAAGGAGAATTTCTTCAAAATTTACCAAAAGATGAAACAAATTGATACTTTTATTTCAATTTAATCACAATGCATTTCACAATTAAAAAACCAAACGTTTTTCTGTCCAATTTTCCTTTCAAACTGTCCTTTCAAAAAAGTGAAACTTTTCCCTTGAAACTGAGATCCTTCTGAGAAGGTATATGACTGAAAGCTGGTGTTTCTGAAGAACTGCTATGAGAAAGGTATTCACAGAATTTAGAAAAGTCTTCAAAGAAATTTCTTTATTTATGAAATTAATTTACTAGGTGCACTGACTAATATCTATTTATCAATGTCTTAAAGCACAAGAAAAGTATCCATGAATGTGCATGTTTGAATTATCACAGACGTCCAATTGTGAGATATTTCTGTAGTGCCTTAAAACCATCCTTATCTTCTTTCTTTAACTGCACCTTATACATTTTATGCAAATCTGATGTCCTCTTGTTTTCACAGATTAGGAAGTCTGAGATCTAATTAAGTCAAATCATCTTGCATAACACAATGAGATCATTTTATATTAGGCTTCAGTGTATGTTTCTTCCTTGTTCTAAACTGGTGCTTCTGTGAACCGCAAGAAATTTCTAACCACAAATTTTTTTCTATATCCAGGGTAGCTTGATTAGTTCCTCACTTGTACTGACAGTATATTTGTGCCTAACCTATGTGCAGGGGTTGAGGAAATTACCTGTGAAGCAGTTGTAAAAAGCTCAGATGCAATAGCAAAACCTATTCCTGGGGGGATAGTAGCCTCGCTATCTCCTCCTGACAGGCATGCTCATTACCCTGGCATGGAAGGAAGCAGGCTGGTTACTGATTCAGTTCCAGTTCTGCATTTTCCCCTAGAGTTGGCTCAATGGACGTCAGACAGCTGACAATCTCTGCCAAGGAAAACTGCAGCACAGAAAACTGTAGCATTGCCTCAAGTCATTTGACTGTGCTTGCTGCCTCACAGTATTTCTCTCTCCAAGGTACACCCCACAAACTTCAGCTCCATACAGGAGTGAAAAACAGATTGAATTTAAATGTGCAAATGTAATTTATGGTTATAATCCATGAAACACAGAGATATCACATATTGTAAAGATAACAAGTGAAAAAACTATAAATAAACTTCTGTCAGGAGTGAGAAACATATTCTGTAATATAAAATGCAAAGAATATGGGAATATTTTTGTGTGCATAATAAAGTATTACTCCATTTCAGTGATGCCTCCTTGTCTACCAAGACCCAGAAGTGACTGCCACTGCTATCTGATGATAAGAAGACAAGAAAGCATTTAAGATGAAAAAGATTAATCTAGCAGAAAGGTTCTAACCATAAAAACTTTCAAACTGGGTATGTCTGCACCTTGAATCCTATGCTCAGTTCCTGGGCCCTCACTTCAAGAAATATGTGGAGGGGCTGGAGCATGTTAGAGAAGAGCAATGAAGCTGGTGAAGATTTTGGAGCACAAGTGTTACAAGGAGTGGCTGAGGGAGCTGGAGGTGTTTAATCTGGAAAAGAGGAGGCTCAGCAGGGACTTCATTGCTCTGCCTGAAAGGAGGCTGTGGCAAGGTGGGGGTTGGTGTCTTCTCCAAGGTAACACGTAACTGGACAATAGGAAATAGACTCAATTTGTGTCAGGGGGAGTTTAAATTGGAAATTAGCAGATTCTCCATAGAAAGGATTGCCAACCACGGGAACAGGCTGCCGACAGAAGTGGTTGAGTCCCCATGTAGATGTGGCATTTAGGGACGTGGCTTAGTGCTGGGTTAATGAGTGGACTTGAAGGTCCTACAGGTATTTTCCAACNTACAGGTAATTTCCAACCTAAATAATTCTGATATAACCTGTGATCAACTAGAAGAGAGTCCAAATAATTTAATTATGTGAGGAAGGGTGCATTTTTTGCATAGGCAAATTCAAGATAATTACAGGCAGAGTTCTCTGTAGAAAGATGAAATTGAAGAGTGTCTGGAAAGGAGTCAGGATGGCATCTGCTAGTCCATCATACATAAAATTGTGTCTTTCATTCAAGAACAAAAATTGTTTTAGAAAAGGCTGAATTGTTTGATTAGAAAAGGGAATCCCAAGAGCATAAATTCATTTTTCCTGGCTTACCTATTTCCATTTTTTTTTTTTTTTTTTTTTTTTTTTTTTTTTTTTTTCCTCAAATGGCCACAATTCACACTAATATGTTCTTAAGCAAAAGGTAAAAGTACATGGTGGTGCACACGAAACAGATCCTTTTATCAGAATCTGTGGTTCTGGATGAACTAGTGATGGCTTCTCTGCACCTTCTGGCTTTCTTGAAGCACAACACTACAGTAAGTGCTGACACTAGAATTACATCAAAAGCAAAGTGACAGGAAAACAGCCCATTAGTATCTTTTCTATTGATCATATGTCAGCTTTTTTATCTATAACAAATGCTTTTTCTTTCCATTTTAAAATACAGACTACAAAAAAAAAATCAATGTTTTCTCTAATTCTGTAAATGAGTCAAAACAAAAATAGATGAATACTATAGAGAAATTAGCAATACGAAGACAGCAGAATCAAGGAAATTGTAACAGCAGCATCTTTTTGACTGAGGGCTCTAAGATCTAAAGATTACAGCAAAGGAGCTAAACTAAGTTTACTGAATGCAAAAACAGATTACTCAATAAACACATGGAAACAATGGCACTCATGAAGGTAATCCTTCCATTCTTGTCTTCACACCACCTTCCACATAGGCAAAACTGCATTTTTCTATTCAATGGTGCTGACTGTAACTCAGTCTTTCACCACAATTTTACTTGAATATTCAAACAAATGATAACTAAGTAGATAAGAAGATATAAAAATTGTATGAAAATCTTAGTTATTCCAGTCATTCCTTTATCATTGGGTATACTCTAGACTAGTTTTATTAGGATAGTGCTTTGGGCAAAATTTCTGAAGCATATTTGACTACTAATTAACTTTGGTAGAGTATAAAATGTGTATTTAAGGGGGCTAAAATTAGGTCCTTAGCAGCATGCAGAAAGTTAAAAGCTTCTGCTAAATCAAATTGGATTGGAGTTCTACTAAAATTGTGGTAAGTATGTTTTACAGATTAAGTAAATTTTTTATGACTGTAACTCATCTAGTGTACTGAATGATTGCTAAACTGGTGGCATGNGCTGCATTCCCTCGGCATGCAGAACTCACACTGAGATCAACAGGAGCCAGCAGGAGTACCACAGCTGAGCCAAGATTATTTGTGACCCAATTTAGGTTCTTCCAGCATTAATATATTATGCAAATTAGATGTAAAGAAGTGTCTCTCTGTGTGGTATTTGTGAATGTATATGAATCTGGGGAAAAAAATCTTTGGAATGAAAACTTCTAACTTCCGCAAAGTAGGCACATATGTAGCCTGACTTTTAATTAATTACACATTTTAATGCACTTAAGAATCATATATTTTATAGAACAGCTTAAATTAAAAAAAAATGTTTGAATAGGAATCTCTGCTGTACATTTATGGAACAGAAAGAGATTTAGGGGTTGAGATCTTGGAAAAATGACATTTATAGATTTAGCACAAACTGGGCTGTATTTACTATATGGCACATTCAAATATCCAGCCCCGTTTGTGCTAAATCTATAAATGTCAAACAGAAGACTGTTTGATGTACTAAAGGAATCTTTCTTGATAACAGTGTTGAATTAGCTTTCTTGAGTAGGGATGCAAAGAACAAATTAAATTTCAATTCAGTCTCTAAATAAACCACACACTTGATATCATGTCTACCGAGAGAGTGCTCAGCTCAGTGGGCAGCCCATTCAAAGAGACTTTGGCCTCAAGCAGCTAATTTTATCCTGATTTTTTGCTTGAAAACAGAAATAATTATTTAATAGCTGATATTCAACCACCAATTAGTTTTAGCTTATATATATTTGCTTTTCTTAAACATTTAATGATTTTCATGTGATATGCACACAGCTAGCAAGCTTCTTTAAGCATGTATAGGCTTAAAAAGGAATTAAAAAAAAAAACCAAAATGCAAACCAGAAGTATACTGAAGAGAAGATAATGCCAAAAGCTTTCTACAAAGGTTTTGTTAAAATATGCAATTCTTAACTTAGAAAATTCCAAGCTGTCTTAATTTCAATCTCAGTAATATTTTAGGTCTGAATTTGCCTAGACTAAGTTTAATTACAACAAAATTCCACTTCAGCAGTCAGTTTCAGAAACACTATTGACCAAAGAAGAACCATAATCTTCCTTTTATGACA
>WEIU01010825.1:0-89644 GCA_013389925.1 Aegithalos caudatus | reverse complement strand
GTGTACTGAATGATTGCTAAACTGGTGGCATGCATCACAGTACGGGCATAAAACCAGCACAATGGGAATCTCATACAAAGAAAACTAACTGCTTTTATACCATTTTTGGTAGGTTTTTTTTTTTTTCCTTCTAAAAAGGAGACAAGTATGTCTTGCAGAAATATTGCTGAGGGAATAGAAAATGGAAATTTATATTTTGCATAAAAATATAGTTAGGAAATTATTGAGTTTTAATTTTAAGATAAAAGCTTAGGTATCAGACAACAGCTAATCTATAATGTATAAACAAAACAGCTCAAAAAATGCAAAACTATATCATGAGGGAAAATTCTCTNCATTTATGGAACAGAAAGAGATTTAGGGGTTGAGATCTTGGAAAAATGACATTTATAGATTTAGCACAAACTGGGCTGTATTTACTATATGGCACATTCAAATATCCAGCCCCGTTTGTGCTAAATCTATAAATGTCAAACAGAAGACTGTTTGATGTACTAAAGGAATCTTTCTTGATAACAGTGTTGAATTAGCTTTCTTGAGTAGGGATGCAAAGAACAAATTAAATTTCAATTCAGTCTCTAAAAAAACCACACACTTGATATCATGTCTATCGAGAGAGTGCTCAGCTCAGTGGGCAGCCCATTCAAAGAGACTTTGGCCTCAAGCAGCTAATTTTATCCTGATTTTTTGCTTGAAAACAGAAATAATTATTTAATAGCTGATATTCAACCACCAATTAGTTTTAGCTTATATATATTTGCTTTTCTTAAACATTTAATGATTTTCATGTGATATGCACACAGCTAGCAAGCTTCTTTAATCATGTATAGGCTTAAAAAGGAATTAAAAAAAAAAACCAAAATGCAAACCAGAAGTATACTGAAGAGAAGATAATGCCAAAAGCTTTCTACAAAGGTTTTGTTAAAATATGCAATTCTTAACTTAGAAAATTCCAAGCTGTCTTAATTTCAATCTCAGTAATATTTTAGGTCTGAATTTGCCTAGACTAAGTTTAATTACAACAAAATTCCACTTCAGCAGTCAGTTTCAGAAACACTATTGACCAAAGAAGAACCATAATCTTCCTTTTATGACACGAACCATTTACTAATAAATATAAAGCTATATAACAAGTAGCAAAAGAGTCATTACAAATATGTGACCACGAAGATATGGGCTCATTAAATGCAAGAGGGAGCAAAATACTGAAATAAAAAATACAGTGTGGTCACTTCCTCAGCCTCTAAATTGTGTCCTTTTTTCATCCAGTGCACTAGATCAATAACTAGAACTTTTTATTCAATCTTTGATATACAATTATTGTGCAGTGGTTAGTTTCAAAATGTGTGCTTTTTTGCATTTTTAAAGTTAATTTCATGGTTGCACCCCTATATATACTTTAGAAATTCATTTATCTACCACGTTTTTACCCACGTACAGCTCGTTTTCTTATCAAACTGAGCCATCACTAGGTATTTCCTTGGAACACTGTTATTTAATAATGGCATTAGTTTTCTGTTTACTATATACTACAAAACCCCTAGAAGCAAGGTATTAACTGATGGAAGAAGGAATTAGATGGCTTCTGTGAAGTAATGTTGCATGTAATAAACCTTGTATTTAAGACATGGTTGGAAGATGATAATCAGAGTCGTTCCTGCAGAATTCTTATAACTTGTAGGCATTACTTGCTCAAGATCCTAGACCAGCTCTGAGAAGTAAAAATGCAAACAACAATGCAAACTAACACATGTTCCACCATTGACCTGACTGAAATATCTTATCCTTTCCCTTCATCACAGTAGATATGCTTAGTAGAAAGGAGACAGCAATTTTTGATTTATGTAGTTGACTCATACGGAGTGAAGGAATTTCATCAATTGCAGTTGATGATTGGGCCACTGATTTGGGCAAATTGGATGTGCAGGCTAATTTCCTCATTAACTGACTCAGCCAAATCTAAGGCTCATGAGAGAAGATTGATCGAAAAACCTCTTGATGTGTAAATGAATTTTTGGTGAAGCTACTGACATTAAGATACTGCTATAGTTAGGAATTCGTCAGACTGCTTTGTTGGATCAAGGCAGATAGAAATGCTACAATATTCAAAATATGCTGGAGTCTTAATTTGTCAAAAAATTAGTAAAAATCATTCATACCCCTGTGTCTGATTAGCATATGAAAGGAATGTATGGCACTGATATATTCATTTATCCAGCCAGCTCTGAATGAAAAATACAATTTACTGTATTTTCCTCATAGTCACAATTGCAAGGACTGTAAGGATTATAATAAGTAAAAATGGCGAAAAAAAAATCAGGTCATTGTTCCACTACAGATTACTGGCCTGAAAGGTTTTGACAACATAGTAAGGAACATTTAGATCAAAATGAAGGGAAATAAATTAAACGCTATTATCAAGATTCAGGAAGGCTGCTTGAAAATACACAGCCTTATGATTCAAAATTCAGAAGACAAGGATGAAATTAGGGTTGTAGTATTTGTGACAGTCATAGCTCTTTGTGCATCTTTGCAGCTTTTCTCCAGATCTTAGGAATGAAAACCCGTTACCAGTCAATGCCAAACTGAGCAGTACACCTGTATAGATCAGAACAGGTAATCCTACACAGACATGGATATTGCCAGGACAACAAACACAAGTTTGTGCAACGTATTTCCTCCAAAGACTGTCACTCAGTATCAAATTATGATGGAAATTGATGGAAAAAAAAGGTTGGTTGTGAACAGCAATGCTGACCTTTTTTTTAGACTTCCTAGAAGATGTGTCACCAAAGTCCTTATACTGGAGTACCCTATCAAAACTCTTCAAGAGTCATTACAGAAACATTGTGGGCAAAAGCTTGTTCATAATAACTAAACTAAGTATGGAAAGGAAGGAGTAAATGGTAATGTAATTTTTTCTTGTAGGGTGATTTTTCCTTTATTTGGATTGTAGATCCTTCTTCAAATCTTTTGATTCCATCACTGCTTTTTACCTGCTTGATAATTTTGACATTTACACAGTGACAGTCACCATACCAGTTCTTTTACATACAACATATATTCTAGAATTTCTTTCTTTATTTCTTATAAGCCTATAGGACTTATGAATAGAAAAATTTGGCAACACTTAGACTTCAGCAGTCAGTCTATTCATTTTTGTAGTACGTAAGGCCAATATATTGGCATTACTATTTTTTAAATAATGATCAGGGCAATCTTTTATGTCTGACATGCATCTCCAGCCCCTCAGGAGGCTATGACCCATCTCTCAAGGCTCTTCTGTGTGGAGTACAACCTACCAGAATAATATCACATATTAGGGGAGGAGGTCTGTCATATGCCTCTAGATACCTAATTTTTAAGATGCCATGAGTCATTTTTCTGATGGATTTGATGGTTTAGTATCACTGCAGTTTTTTTCTACAATAGTTTCAGAACTACTTTATGCCATATTTTTAAGTTATGACTACTTAAAAGAAAAAAAGAAGCACAGTTAATTTTCATAGGCAAGAAAGACATCTGAACTTTCAGAGGAAATTTTAAGCTACTACTCACCTAGATGCCAATTCAGTTCCCTGATCTTAAATTCCCTTTCCAAGTCAGATTTCCTGAGAAAGGAAGAGCAACTGTCTCAGATCTCTCTCTGGTACAGTCAGGAGATGACTCAGACACTGTACAGTACTTGCGTAGTGGCAAAAGAGATTTTCTCATTGCTTTGAAAGCTGAGTTCTCTGTTTAGGAGCATAAGCTCAGTAGATAGTGCCAAGGATGCAGAACCTACACCCACACTGAACTGTAGCAAGTCTTCTAATTAAGCAAAGGTTACTAGTTTATAGAACACTTATCCCTGTGTTTTTCTAAGAGTTGGATTCTTTTAAAATCTCATATATGACCATATTAAGCATAATTTTTCTCAAATACTGTACAATCTATGTAATTCTTCTGATTATTTCTGTCAACTTATTAACCTCCAGTGTGTGATACAGACTTTTGAATATCCTCTTAGGGAACAGGACTGGGGTTTGTACTTCCCAGAACATCCTTTGATTCCATTCAACATTCTTTCTTTTTCCATCTTTCTTAGATGTGTAGAAAGATGTGTAGCAGCTGAATGAAGCACAAACTATCCTATCTCTCTGGATACTCCTTGCCAAAATGGTAGGTAACAATAATGAAAGCAGAAGCTTCTAGAGGCAAACCTCACAAGGGAATCTTCCTATTGATTTCATCAGCCAATGAACTGTCATGCATCTATAATGCAGGATTTTTGTGCATATTTCTACTAAAATTTGCACCCAGTCCTTGTAAAATTTTAATTGTAGTTTAATTTCCCTGTCCAGGGCTTTTATGAGCATTTCCTAGTAGAAATACTTCTGTGATGTTTTGTATCACTGGAGTAATTTCTCAAGGAGTATTTATTATATGTGAGCTACAGCAACTAGGCATTTATGAGACTTGTGTATGACTCAGAGCTTGGAAGTACAGTTTTGTCCTTGTTACATCCTAAGAAAAATCTATGAACTTGTAGCATTGCTTTCTCTAAATGTATGTTCTTGTATATTTTACATGCAGCACGAGTATAATATTTAGACTAATACCAAAAATAATGTAATGACATCAAATTCTGCCAGTTTTATAAAATGGAAGAGTTACTCATTAAGACATTGCTAATATTTTTTAAATTTCAGATAATTTAGAATGGATTTTTCAATCTGCTTTGCTGAAGACTGAAGTTGGAATTTGTAAAAGGGAAAAATGAAAAATCCAGATCAGACTCAGCACCAACGCATATGGCAATGCTTCAAAGAGGTCTTGTACACGTGTGGAGGTAAGAAATCAAAACCCACAAAAAATCTGATGAATGTTTTAACATCCTTATGGGTAGGCAGCAGTAAAAGAGGTGTGATAAATCAATAGAACAAATTGTCAGGCTCGTAATATGGCTTGCACTGTGCTGCTTCTCATTAGATGCAACAGCAATTGCAGAAAAGCTATTACAGCATTCAGAACTGTTAATGAGATGTACTACCACAATTAGTCTGCTGACAGAGTATAGAGTCTGCAACTGGGTTACCCTAGAATATTTTCAGACCTAAGAGAATTTAGCAAAGACAAATTTCTGATAGCTACCAACCCTTGAAAACTTTCCTAAAATATTTGTTGTACTCTGATATAAACATCACCTTTGAAATCTGACTCTGCTTCAGATAAACCTGATCACTAGTAAGACCCAAAGCCAGTGTATTATTGATATTTATGCCAATGCATTTGATAAGGCTCTAGATTATGTCCCTGACATTCAATGTCAAATTTGTTGGTTGGACAAAGTGCCAGTTTCTAAATATTTTTCTGAAAAACCAGAATGGAGTTTATTTGGCACATCAGTGTTTAGACAGGTTTGCATCTCACAGTAGTTCCTAGTTTGAAGACTATAATCTATAACCCAGGTACAGAAAAAGGGACATAAATGGGACAAAAAAAGGTTGATATTTCAGGTTTTTTTTAATATGGAATATGTTTAAGGAGATGTCAGGAAAATTAATTTAATGAAATTCATAGTGTTTATCTTAGTATACCTACGCTTTTAAAACATTTTGATTAAAAAATAGTTTTCTACTTGTTTCAACTACTGTTTAGGAATGTTTGGACTCTAATGTCTAGGTGTGAGGTTAAAACCTGATACAGCTTTTTGTGGTATTTCTCCATGGAGACATTCAGGTGTCTCTGTCCATATCTGAAGATTTCCAGCAGATTTATGTTTTTTTTTGTTTAAACACAGAAATCAATGATTTTTGAAACTTACATTGATTTCTTTTTCCATTCTGTGTTTTATCTTTTGATAGTCATTGCAGTAACATACCATGCAATACAACATTCTTATTCTGTTTTCCTATTTTTGCTGAAAACATCTGGGCCCTGAGGGCTCCTCCAGTCCTGACTCTCCCTGTTCAGCCCCCAGGACACTGGCCCCTGTCCCAGCATTGCTGGGGCGCCTGCTCTGCTGAGCTGGGCTCTCCTGTGGGACCGTGTCCCAGCCTTGGGAGATGGGCAATGCCCAAGGGTTGGGCTGCCCTGCTGTGCCCTGGCTTCCCTGCTCCTGGCTGGGGATGGGATGGACCCTGGCTCCGAGGCCACCCTAGGTGTCCATGTGCTGCTGCTGGCCCCTCCCCTGCACCCTAGGAGAAAGTGTACTCTATTGTTCTACAGTCATTATAACTGTGCCACCCTTTCTTTCTCTGCAATACTAGCTTTTAAAAATGCAAAAATATCTCCATCTCCTTCATTCTGCTGTTCAAGATGTTCATGGCCTACCACATGGATGTCTTGGTGCCTGACAACCTTCCAGACAGATAAACCTCAACATCTACATCAGTGTTAATTTTCACAGGTGGGACTCCTGCATCCTCTCCTTTCTTTCCCTGAGCTCACCCAGTCTCACCTGCAGATCAGCGTCATCCCTCCTTGGGACCCTTGGCCAAGGGTCTCTGGCTCAGCTTCCAACTCTCCTTATGGAGACTGCTCCTGCTCCTCCCTGCTGTTCTGTCTTCCATTACCAGCTACTGCTCCTTGTTTATGGGTGTATCAGGAGACCTGCCCAGATCATGCCACTTTTGTGCCTGTGTATCTTCACCACCTACTCCATCCTGATCAGCTCCCTCCCTGGCTGGCTTGGCAGCTGTTTTCTCACCACATTTTCCTACCCTTGCTCCTAAACAAAACCACACCGTCCACACAGCTTTTTCCTTGTGTCACCTCTGCACTACACTCAGAACACTGCAGAGCTTTCTTCACCCCTTTTATTCAATCCAAACTGAGGACTCTGAAAAATAAATACTTCTTCTCAATGCAAGTTTTAATATGTTTTAGGAAAAAATGTAATACAAGCAAACACTACAACCCTTCCCCCAAAAACCCAGCAAAACAAAACCACACATACGCATCCATGCAGAACAAAAAACCAATAAACTTTATCTATTCCTGAGAAAAACCCAGGAAAGTCCTTCAACCCTGTTCTGTTGCCTCAACAGGAATTAAAAAATGTTAAAATACCTGCTGAATTCCTTTATTTCCTTAATTACAATTTTGATATTAGAAGCATGAGATTGCTGAATGTGCATGAGCAGCACGTAGGTCACAGGAATAGGAAATTATGATTTATCTGTGATACATTGCTGTTTTGCAAGATGTTTTGAAGGAATCTTTCAAACATAAGGAAAGGACTCAGTAAAAATCTTGATCCCTTTTGTGAACAAAGAAACTACATAGGGATGACAAATACTGTGATTCCTTTAGATAAATGGTGAACATCACATGAAATATATAAAACGGATTAGTCTCCTTTTAATATATTTAGCTTGATTTTTTTTCCTCAGGCAGCTTATTTTCCCCTTTAAAAAAGAAAAGGCAGCTAGGGTCAATTACTAACTAGGGTCAAATATTACCTATAATTTGTAAGCAAAACAAACTAATTCAGGTTGTGGTTTTGTACACAAGACTATGAAATCTCTAACTTTTACACGGATTTACAACTCTTTGGTGCACAGTAAGTACAGCCTCCTCCTAATGAAGCTGAGTCTTTATATTTTTAACACTCATTTGGAAAACAAATTAACTCTGGCTCTATCGAACAACTTGAACAGGAAATAAATCAAATGTTAAAACATTGGTGAAGAGCCAGATTTTCTGTAATTAGAGTACTGATGTGCCCAAGGCTGACTATGTGGTGCTGCAGCATTATAGATTGACAACTTCAACAGTCCAAAGCAATTAAAATTGTACATTCCCCTTGCTACACATGCTAGCATCTAGCAAAACCACTGTATGATATTTACCCTTCAAATTTGGGTTCAAGTTCTTTATGATTTATAAGAAGCATAATATTCCTTCTTCAATCTAGAAAACTAAAACAGTTTTAAGGTTTTAAATTACATTCAATATGACTATTCTGCAAGAAAGGTACAGTCTGCTAGGTGGGAGACAGCATAAATTTCCTAGACAACATTAACAGGTTCACTGACCACATGCAGGGTTTTTAAAGAAATTGGAATTTATTGTGGCAAGCCTTAAAATGTATTTTAAAATTACTTTCTTTGCTCTCCTGCATTACTTGAATGTACAAAGAAAAGGTTTATTAAATCTCAGGAATAAAAATCAGTTGTTCAGTATTTCTCCAAATGTTTAGCATTACTTCTAAACTTTCGTTATTTGGACTTTCCCTGCCTATATAAAAGCAGATTTGGGAATAAAGTAAAACACCTACTCTTCTCATGACTCTCTGTTTCCATTGGCTGTCAGGAATTCTGATTTGGGTTTGTTTGTGGTCTGAGTTATTCACCTGCCCCTGAAGCTTAGACAAAAACAACCCCAAACACTAAGACAGGTAATATAATGATGGGATCTACATAAAACCTTTATACAATCCCTACTAACTTAAACATGAAGCAAAGTGTGTAACATATATTTACCATGTTCAGTACACAGTTCCTTGTTGTGCATGTATTTAATCTTTAATTCCAGATAGAAATCTTAATATAGGTGTTAATAAATCCTTAGTAAAAAACACATGACCTGCAAACTGCATTCTAGAGAAACATCTCACAGTGACAATACAGCACTTCCACAAACTATTTCAAGCACTGGAATTAAAAACAGTGAAATAAATGTCATTAAGTGGCTAAAAATTCCCTATAGATGAAATACCTTCCAAAATTCATGCTCAGACTTGCAATGACTACTGTAAGTGAATATAAACGTGAAAAATCTGTGGTTTTTTTATGTGGTATGTGAGTACCTGATAGCTAGAAGCTCCCTCTCGAGGGCTATTACCACACTGGTGTACTTGGACTGTGAAGTGCTCAGAGAGCCTGTGTAGGCCTGATTTTCTGAGACTGTTAAGATTTCAGCCTGCCAGACTGCTGATTTCTCTGGCTTGAGAAAAATCCATCTCCTAAGGACAGTTCCTGTAAATAGTCATTTTATTTTCATAATATCTCTGGACTCTCATGCTCACTTCTCTTCCAGGTGTTTGTTATTTAACCAATGAAGAGAAGTGTTGTTTTTACTAACCAATTACTTGGTTCTTCAGCACCCCATGTTATAAAAGGGCTGCACAAAATGAGAAAAAACCTTCTAATGTTTGTAACTACAGGAGTCAGAGTTCGTAATTTTCGTGTCCAATAGCGACAAGCCTGGACAGGTTTCTGGGTTCCAGGAAATTGTTGAGTTGCCAAGGGAAAGAGTAAAATTCTCCGTCAGTTTTAGCAACAAACTGTGGAGATGGAAAACTAGTCCTTGCCCCTGAACTGCACCTGGATTGAACACTTCTTCAAAAAGTGATTGCAAGTAGTTCTGATATATTTATCAAGCTGAGGATGGTACCCTGTGCCAGACAATAAACAATAAACAGAACACTCAACTGTAAAGAAATTAATTTAGAAGCCCATTTGATGCAATCTCAGTAGGTTTCAGAGTGCACTGCAAATGAAAACATAATTAAAGTTTGGAAAAGAGTAAGAGAAGAGTAAATATTACCCAAGTTTATGACAGATACACTGAACTGCAGTAGTGAAGACCTAGAGTAGATAAACTAAGATGTCCTTTCCACTGCTTCAGTGAATTGGACAGGCATTCAGGTTCAGGCAACTAGATGCACCAATTACACCTGATTCACATTCTCTGTATTTTCTGTGTCATTACTGGTACAATATGCCTACCAAATCTTATATTTATTTTTTATAGAGCTGGTGTAATTCAGAGCAACTTTGATAGTCTTAGCTTCGGTTACTTGAAAATGAATGAACAAGCTGCTTATATCCTCCCTTAGGGGCTGAAGAAGACAAATGGTCTAGGGACAATTGCTGGGAAAATTTCAGCTGGTAGTTCCTTTAGCACTTGAACAAACCAAGGTATCAAATTATTTCTTAAGAGCCTGCTATAATGCTTGCATGGGTAAATATAGGAAATCTCATTTCAAATATCTTGAAGGCGCTGGTAGATATTTAAGATAAAACATAAAAAGGGAAAGACCTTTTGATACATGATTAGATCTACTCTGTCTTACAGCTAGATGCCCCTTATCTGAATAGATCTCATTGAAGTCCTAAAAAGAGACCCCCTCCTTCTGACCACAAATCACACACATATATTCAAAGCTGAAAATACTTTATCAGTCATCAGTGATTGGAAGACAAAACCAGGCTTCAAAAGCTTTAAATGCTGCAAATATTAATTCTATTTATAAAAGGTAAGAAATTTGCCTAGCAGAACAAGATTTTATTTCCGAGAAGACTGGACAAATATGGATAAATAAGATAGCAGAAGAAACTAGAAGTATAGGCAAAAAGCTTTTTTGAAGACATAAAGCATTTCAGCTTTTTCTTCCATGTACTTTACTGAAATGATCAAGGAACCTAAGAAGCAAGGCTTGATTCCACTTTTCACAGTCTGTAGCTGAACATCATATACATACATAACTGATACAGCTGTTCTATGCACAGCTGTTTTGCCTACAGGCAGCAGAGTTTTTGCCATGTTTTCTACGTGCTAAGTGATTACTGCACAGAGACGTAATATTTTTGGCGTTTTATTTTAATGGCATTTTACTTTGCTAGGAGACCATAGACATTTTTTGGACCATTTAGCTTATTTTGAACTCACTTTGTTCAGAAACCTTCCATAAGTTTTGAGTATCACTTCCTTTCTTAATATTCAAAATCTCCTTTTTCTCATAGCTCAGCCTCCAAACAGATCAACTGTCTTCAAGTAAATAAAGAAAAAAAGTTAATTGTAATAATGTTGCTAACATAACCACTGATACAAATACTACTGATTATTTCACAGACTTTTGTATCTGATATTCATACCTGTTTAGTATTTAATTCGTAAGTTTTGTTGCAGACTAAACTCAGGTGTTATTTCCTTAAGCAGCAACTATATATTCTGTGAGAATTTTATGTGATTCATTCTTAAATTGAAGACAATTTTAAAATTAATCCTTTCAACTGCATTTTAAAATTCATTTAAATAATAAAAAACCCTAAATATTCTGTGTCTCATTTTCCTCCTTCAATGCAGTATCTGCTCTGAGAGAGCAAAAATAATTATAAGGTTTTTATTATTTAGCAGCTCATGTATAGTAACAACTTGAACTACTGCCTGAACACTACTAGGCAAAAAGTGAAAATCTAACTTATTTTGTATGCCCTTGCACTCCCAATTTAAGGAGGAAAACATTAACACTATTTTTTTTAGACTATGACTCATAGTAACTTTAGTTAAAATCTTTGTCCACTGAAAAACATTAGTTCCCCTAAACTTATTTTTTTACTTCTTGTTCTTGGTTATTGAAACTCATTAGTTTTGACAAAGGAACAGAATATTTCCTCTTAGCTTTAGGTATGTGACTGGAATACTTAGTTAGAAAGCACTATTTTACATCCCTTGTACTCTTCACTGAGAAAAAATGGAATTTTAACAGATAATTTGGCCCATGTAAGATCTGATTTGCTTTTCTGTGGAGTTGCTATGGAAACACATCTATTCGTCTAAATATGGGTTCAGAAATGTAAAAACAACCACAAAAAAAAGACTCACCAGAATAATAACCAAAAATCACTATCAAAATAGACAGATGCAACAACAGTCACAGGACTTTATCTTTTGTCCAATACTATTCAGTATTTTATTTAATTACTTGGGTGGAGTTATCAAATATACAATTGCATAGATGACTTCAAGATGGAATGGTAATACAAATACATTGAAAATTCAAGTTTATAACTTGAAAGTCATCTTGATATATTGGACATAATGTTTAAAACTTGTTGGCTAAAGCATACTTTTGGACTTCAGGTTTCTGTAATAATATCTGCTTAAGCAAGAGATTTCATATATTATCTGACATCTTAACTATTTATGCTTCACTCCTCTCAGAAATCTTTTCTCAGAGTTACTATTTTTGTCTTTTCTCCTATTTTACTTGTTCGCACTATTTTACTGCTGATTTCAAGAAAAGAAGCAGAATATGTCTGTAATGGCAGATGTAGGAATACCACCACAAATAATGTGACTTAGAGGAAAAAGAGGAGAAGAGAGTAACAAATAGAAGCACGTGAGAAGTACTCTCATAAAAGATGCAATATAAAACATAATGCCCTTAAAAGCAAAGATGAGAATTTTCCAATTAATACGAAAGTATACAGAGAGGAGGAAAGGATTCAAGCAGTGGGATGATATTGCTGAAGAGGCTAGAATATTTATTAAAAGGATTAGCACAGCAAATCCAATTTTAACTTATACTGTATTGCTGAATGAATTAAGCCCATGTAGCAAAATACATTATCCAGAATGTCTGATGCAAAAAATTATTAATTCAATTCGCATTTAATATACTAGCATGGAAAGCTGATTTAAAATAAAGAATAACTTAAGAATCAATGCTTTAACTTATGTTTCACCATTTTTTTTTGGTACCTGGAAAATGACTAGACCTTGTATTAGAGTTCATGTCTCTTTTCACAATGGAACTAGAAATATACATTAAAAAGAACCCTTTTCACTCTTTTACAAAAAAATGTAGATACATTTGAAATTATAACCAAAATGTGAGAAAGAAAGAGAAACTTCAGCTGAAGCAATTTCAACACATTCTTATGATGTGTTTTGCTTTCACAAAAAGTGTCCATAAGACACTAAAGAAGAAATGGAGCAAATAAAAGTCAAAAGATGAGATAGGTTAAAAAAAAAAAAAAAAATCAAAGAAGGGGTAGTATAAAGAAGTATCAATAGAAAAGACAAGAAAAAAGGAAGAATAAATGACATAATTAATAATTACTTTTATTATTTTAGAACTTTACATTCATATTTAAGATAACTAGAAAAGCTCAAACTTTACAACATATAGTGCAAGAGAACTTAGAGTATGCCTTCATCCTAATGAAGAGAATGACATTAAAAAGGAGTTTTTTTTCTTTAATATGACACCAGAAGCTGAAGAAGAGACAATATTTACTCTCTATGAGGGCAATAAGGCAATAGGTTGATGGATCAAGGGAAATAAATGAAGCTCCACCACTTAGTGGTATTTTTAAGAGCTAATCAGACATAGCAGTTGATTTCCTGAACTAATTATAATTTTATCTGAACAGGAAGATCTAGAGCAATCTAGAGCAAAAATTGTGGAAAAAAAAAAAAAGCTTCCTTAAATTTTAATAGTCGTAGTGGACAGGACTTTGATTTATATTTCTAGATTGTTCACCCTACCTAGCATGCCCCCCAGTGAAACTACATTAATACTTGTTACAGTCACTGAAGAAAATAAACTCTTGGATCATGCTATGTGGCTTAAGGCATAAGGGATGAATTGGGACAACTGTACCCCTCTCCAGCAGTACCTGAGGAGACCAGGGAGACAGAATGACAGTGTGTCTGCAGGTAAAAGGCCTCAGAGAGCTTGTTTAGATCCCCAGATATGATTGCAAGAGTGTGCCCTCAAGTTATTTATCCCTAATCATCCCAGACCAGCATTAATGGTGTCAAGAGAACTTCTGTGAGCAAAAAAAAAAAAACAAAAAAAAAACCAAAGGCACTGAAGGTAATTTCTAAGTATGCTTATCCAAACAGAGCACAAAGGATGTATTTGTACAGATTTTAAAAACATTTCCACTGAATTCCATAGTGGTTTTATGATTCTATGTGAATGAAAATAATCATATATATCAGATGTTGACTGTGATGTTTATATCAAAACTGTGAGGTTTACATCAAAAGCTATTTTTTTTCACAGTTAAGACAATGCCTATTTTTCAAAATAAATCACCTTTTCTTTACCACAGCCTATAAAATACACTTGGAATTCATTAGTATCTTTGATATTTAAATTTAATTACCAAACTAGTGACGGGTCATTTTGTCAAGGTTATAGCACCACAACCATCCACAATGCTGATATGATGTTCTGTAGAAGTGTTTTTCACAATGACCCAATATTGAGCTATGTACTGATGAGTTATTTCAATATCTTGTGAATATGCAGTTCTTATATATTAAGTGGATTTTAAAAAATCTAAATTCATTGCCTTTAGAAAAAAAATAAACTACTGTTTTCAGTAATTCCATGGATGTACAAAATTACTTGTATTTTAGAACTTGTCTGCTCTTTGGAAAATGCAATCAACAATTTTAGGCTTTTGTAATACCCATAACAGACTAGAACAGCTTCTCAAACAACCAGTGGAGTTTCTCCGCTGTAGTTATTAGTCATTTATCCAAAACATGGAGAAAGTGGAAATTAAATGTCATTATGTATCAAAATAAAGAATTACTTGGAAAACCCATAGTTTTTTTTTTTTTTATTTGTGATAAATTGGGTTTGCCTGGACAAGTTTTGGCAGCAGGGAAGGGCTGCAGGTGGGGGTGGCTTCTGTGAGAAGCTGCCATAAGCTTCCTCCACGTCTGACAGAGCCAATCCCAGCTGGCTTCAAAACAGCCTTGTCACTGGACAAGGCAAACCACCCGTGATGGGGGGAGTAACTCTGGGATAATAGAGTTAGGAAGGGGAAAAACCCAGGAACTGCAGTTATAGTGACAGGAGTGAGACTTAGTGACAGAAAGAACTCTGCAGACTCCAAGGTCAGTGCAGAAGGAGGGGCAGGAGATGCTCCAGGGGTCAGAGCTGAGATTCCTCTGCAGCCTCCGGAGGACCCTATGCTGGAGCAGGAGGATTCCCAAAGGAGGCTGTGACCCAGTGGGAAGCCCATGCTGGAACAGGCTCCTGGCAGGACCTGTGGCCCCATGGAGAGGAGCCCACACTGGAGCAGGTTTGCTGGCAGGATTTGTGACCCCACAGTGACTCACATGGAGCAGGCTGTTTCTGAAGGACTGCACACCATGGAGGGACCATGCTGGAGCAGTTTGTGAAGAGCTGCAGCCTGTGGGATGGATTCATGCTGAAAAAATTCACGGAGTGCTGTCTCCCACGGGAGGGACCCCACACTGGAGCAGGGGATAAGTGTGAAGAATGCTCTCTCTGAGGAGGAACCAATGTGTGATGAACTGACTATAACCCACACTCCCCATCTGTCTGCACAGGTTGGAGGGAAGAGGTTTGAGACTTAAGTTGAGCTTGGGAAGACATTTTAATATTTGGTTTTATTTCTCATAGTCTTACTCTGATTTGATTGGTAATAAATTAAATTAATTTTTCCCAAAGTCAAGCCTGTTTTGTCTGTGACAGTAACTGGTGAATGATCTCTCCCTACCCTTATCCCGACCCATGAGGCTTTCATTATTGTTTCCCTCCCCTGTCCAGAGGAGGAGAGGAGTGAGAGAGTACTGACAGAAAATACTGAATGCACTGAAATGCATTTGAAGAAATGAAAGCATTCCCAGAGAACTGCACCAGACAGATTCAGCTGCCAGAAACTGACACTGACAGGTAAGTCAGAGTTAGGAAGAAAATTACATTGGATGGTGTAGCTGACAATATATTAGCAACAATTCCTGTAGTCTGTGTTGCCTGAGAAACAGAATTAAGGTGAAAAAACAGCAAAAACCTTTTCTTGAACAAAAAGGACAGATTCTCTGAAAGTCACAGTGTGAAGGAAAAAATGAGCTACCAGGGAATTTTTTGAAAATCTCAAATCCTCCAGGCTGTAAGAATTCTGCTTACATTGAGTGACACTTTCCTTGAGGACACATGTACTTGCAGTTTTCTCAGGTCATCTGGGGCAGGGAAATCACTTATGCATCTGAGGAACCTCAGCTCTCCCCTGTAGACAGCTTTGATAAACAAGATTAATGTCTTTTCACAACAGGAAAAAGTAACTTCAAACCCTGACTTTTCAAAATAGTCCATCACTAATTAAAAAAGGGGTTAGCAAGATAAGTAGCACATGGATAGTAGGGTTAGTAACAAAAATGCCCACATGGTAAAAGGAATTCCGGCCACTAAATTGTCCTGGTAATTGGAATATAGAATACCATTATGTAGATAGTTGGTATATGGGATACCATTTGTATCATTACAAATTGTAAAGTCTTGAAAATCATTAGCATGGCCATGCAGGGTTCAAGGGAGCAATGGTGCTGTCATAAACACTACTAGAATTTCCTACTGGACTATCCTGAGAAAATTTACTTACTATTTCGCATGCAAACATAAGCTTCCCAAATGTTCTGAAAGCCTTTGATATTAATTCTGAACAATGAAAATGAGAGCAACAGTAGATAGATATCTAAAATTATCTGAGAGATGGTAACTTCATTGCAAGTAGTTAAATTGAGATGTCATATTTTTGAATATTAATATCTTGCTGTCAGCATTCAAATTGTGGCCATTTTATGAGTTAGCCAACTTTCAAATGTTGTTTATCTAAACTGCTCAAAGACATTAGATAAAAATAAATTTGCAGTCTAGAAGAGAAACTCTGCCCAGTAATAAATAAAACATTTTCAGCTCTACATATTATAAACCACATTATTAACTTCTATCTTGACAGAAAAGTATTACTCATATGGAAACAAGGCAATGTTTTAAATTCAAGAATATAAACCTACAAACATATTTGTAAGAAAGGTGGTAATTAAGTCTATAATTGACAAAATCAAATCTGTTATCATCACTTACTGTTGAAGTTATTTCATGAGTTATAGTCAGTAAAAAAATACTGATTGGAAAACTATTTCCAGATACACATATATGTATCAAATTATTGAATTTACACAAAAACCCCATTTATAAAACAACTAAATTTTTTTTCACAATAACGGGTGTAGAATCAACTGGAGAGTATACATTTCCAAGTTTTTAAATTAATTAAATTAATTATTTTAAATTAATTAAAAGAACAAGAGGGGGCAAAGGAGGATACGCTATTAAGTTTGTGGAAAACCACAATTTCCTTGGATTTTAGCCAAGTTTTCCTGCATGGCAAATGTGGAACAAAATTGCAATACGGATAACTTGGAGCATGCATACAACAGTATCAAGTATATCCACTGCCCTGAATCACAGAGGATTTTGGGGATGTGCAGAATATTTCACAAATGGTCTTTTGTATTATACATGTTAGGGTCAACTGGATATTTGCTTAAAAAGGAAATTAAATAAGATTAAATACTATTACATAAACCTTGCTTGCTTTATAATGCCTTATTAAGTAGGGGTAAATAGGATTTATGCTAATCCCAAATTTATACCATTAATCCTGTTTTACAGTGCATTTATTTCTGAACTTTTTTTCTCTTACTACGGTCCTTTCAACATTTTCTGAGTTTACAAGACTTTCGTGTAATAAAATAGCAAGGGTGACTGCTTGGAATGAACATCTTGCCTGATCTATACAATTACAATTTGTATGGTCATTACCTGACACAAGAATGAATGATGAGCATTTGACAAAGATATGACAATTTGTTAGCATTGCCTGCCAGCTTGAGTGACACTTTTATATTACCTCATCTTTTTTTCTCCTGTAGTCTTTTCAAAGCTTTGGTTCCTGATTAAATTCTGGGACAGGCAGTTGCTGCAGCCCCTAAAATATACTTTAAAATAGCTTTGATAGTGCTGTGTCATTCACATATTCTGGCACTTTCTTTCTACATACTGATTATTCCACTCTTTACCTTACACCCCTGCGTTCACAAATCACCATCACTAATAATGTTGCACAGCAGCTAAGGGCTGCTCATGTGCACAGCACATGGTCACTGGGTAAAGTAAAATCCAAATGCAAATTAAACTAAACACCAGCATAGACTCGTACAACATCAATCATTCTGGATTTTGGACAAGGCAGCTATTAATGACAGATAAAGCTGCAACAAGGCAAAGTACAACACCAGCCATATTGGTCTGAAATTACTTTGTATTTTAGAAATCCCCTTGATGTAATAAGCCTGCATTGAAGCTGCAATACATCTGAGACTTTGCTCTTCCTCAAGGAAGGGTCTATGGACACCAGGTACCATGCACATATGCATGCACATTTTCTGAGGTTGTTTTGGAAGTGTTGCACAGTCATAGATTGTGCAACGCAACATGTCCTCATTTTTGTTGTAGACAGGAAACTTGCCTGTGGCTGCAGCTATAAAAATAGCTGGATCAAGGTCAGTATGTTAGCTACCTCCAAGGTGCTCACACTGAAGCAATCCTGCTCTTGTCCATGCAGTTTCCTTCACTTCACACTGCTGCACAGATGATTAAAAGCAAGCAGCACATTTCTGTGGCTGTTTCTCTGAGCCCTTCCTAATGCTTCTGCACAAGGGCATTTGCATCTCAACATTAACTTTTGATTGTTTTCAAGATGTATCTCAATCATAAATATATCACAAAGTACCCAGTGGCATTGTGTCCTTCCTAAGGCTGAGATTCTAACTGAACGGAAAACCTTCAGGGAAATCTAGCATTTGGAGAGGAAAAGTAATCTCAACAGTAACCTCTTATAATTAATTTATGACCCTTTTAATTCCTTTTCTCACAGTAATTTTGACTGTGTCATTTATTGCTGAAAATTTCTTATTTTGCTAAACCTAATACCTTACTAATGCTTTACTTCATGATTATATCCATAGATTTCAGAAGCAACATACATGAAGTAGTATTATGAGAACACTGGCATCTGGCTCATGGCTTTTCAGCATGAAGTAACCACTTAAAACCAGACCATTCAGGAAAAATGATAGTGTATTTTTTTCTCATCTCTTTTGTATAACTATTGCTGTTTAATGCATGAAATAATTTTTGTATTTTTTCTGTTAGCAAAATCTATAGGTACTTCTTTTCCTATGTCTATTAAAATGATAATTTACTTTGATTTCAGTCTGGATTTATTTTTTTGCTTTAGTATAAAACAAAGGAGAATCAATTATGAAGTTGATAATATTTTTCCTAATATTCTAAATATATTCAGCTTGAAATAAGTTCAGAAAATCAGGCTGCTATATATGCATACTTAAAAAAAAATGCAGAGGAACACATTTTTTTTGTGTGCATTATATAGTAAGCTATATTGTATATGGTACTGTTGTCATAATTGGAATACCAACTTGGATTTATGTTAATTGTTTTCATCTCAGATGAGTAATTAAAAATTACAGTCCATTCTTTTTTCAGTTTATTTCATTATAAAAAATATACAACCCCAAAATAACTTCAGTTTAATCTCATCATTGTGAAACTAATGCTCAACTGCCTGTTGCACTGTAAGGAACACAGTTGTTACAAGGGAAAGAACAAATGCTAAACTATGTCCCCTGTTTAAAACAATCCTTGAATTCAAAACCCCATAAGCACCTTCAGAGTTAATAGCTATTCTTTCTAAAATATACTGTTCAGCATGTTTGTATGTCTAGTGCTGACAATGCTCTGCCAAACACGTAAAATAGATATGTAGTAATCACACAAATACTGCAGATAGGTACCATCTCTGTCAGTAATGATAATGAGAAAGATCCCTTTAATTAAAGGACATTTTTAAAAATAGATTTCAATTAGAATAGGTTGAACATTCAGTAGAATCTTTATATTATCTCATAGCAATTTTTGGTATTTGTCCTGGAAATACATGGATTTTCTATTTTTATATTTGTAAAATCTTAGTAACTTGTGTTTATACCTGAGCATTATTCAACCCTTTTCTTCTCCTATCCTGTGATGGCTACCTAATTACAAATAACCAACACAGTGTTAAAATGATAACCCACAAAGAAAAAAAAAGAGCATATTGCCTTCAGCAATGATAAAATTTTACTGCAGCATTGACCCCTTCTGACTTCTGACAGTTTGCAATGAGTGTCTGGACTGCTCTGAGCTACATTCTTTGTTCTACTCCATCAGCACTTGAGGGTCCCCAAGGGCTTCTCAGAACTCAGGAGACTGCAGAAGGTGCCCCTCAGATGTAATCTTTGCAGAACATAAAAATGGATAGTCTGCTCCAGACTCCTCAGTACAGCAGAGCTTGTTCCTCCTTGGAACTTTAAATCTGAAAATCTCATTTCAAAGACACTGATACTGTGTTACAAAGTGGAGTTCATTGTTACATACGCGGTAGAGTAGTCCTGAATATACAAATATCAAAACTTTGACTCCTTGCCATATCATTAATAATTTCCAGCTGCCATTATTTGACCAGTACCTTTCCACACGGGTTATTTTTGACATAGTTAACTATTGCAACTCTTGGTCTTGCAAGACAGACTAATATAAAGCAGTGATGTAGTTTCATTACTGGCAGCATCTCAGTGTATATTTCCCAAGACTCTACTAAATCACACTACATATTACCTCAGTTGACAACTTTGGGGTTTTATTTTATTAAAATGTTAAAATACCAGCAATTTCTCTTATAACTGTAAAACACATACATGTATGGTCAGAAATGGACTCTGTAGAAAATATGTTCTTTGTGGAGAAAAACATTCAACACTTTCTTTGCATCATTTTTCTGACAAAATATAGCTTTTATTTAAAAACAACAAAAAAGCCCAAGCAAAAATATATAAGGATGAGGTAATAGCTCCATTTACCTTCATGTGACAATACAGTCTGCTTGAGACTAGTTGTCTGTTGAAAAACACAGCATCTCTTAGTACTTGCTACTGTCCCCCAGCACTGGGGGATGTTGTGCACAAGACTGTAGCACATAAAAGTGTTCCCCTTCTTGAGAAGTGGCCAGTTTGGGCAATTAATAAAAGTACAAGAGGACTTAATTTACTTACATGCCTAATAAAAAATCTGAAAGTACATATAGTCAATAAAGAGAGACAATGATTCTGAAGAAAGGTTCTGAGTATTTGATTAAAGTAGTATCCAAGGAAGTACATCTGGATGAGCATTATGGAAAAATTATGCAGTATAAAAAGTATTGGACTGTTTTTACCTCTGAAAATAATTTTATGAAACCATCACAGTCTCAATTCTCATTTCTGAATTTAGCTGTAATAAACTCATGCTTTCACTGGAACTGCTCCACATGTACAATATTGTGGGACTAGGAAACAGACTCCATCTATTTAATTCATTGGCAAAGAATCCCCCATCCCTGCTCTATGCACTATCAGATTATGTCCAGTCAAAGCCAATGTTGCTATCAGCAGTGGTAATTGGTAAGATAAGATGACTATAACCACTTGTTTTCACATATCTATGAATTGTTTCACATGTATTGTCTTCAAAGCACACCATCTGCAGTGAAATGTCAAAAAGCAGAAATTTGTCTTTTAAGGACAAAATGTAACAACACAAAGTGGTCACCACCAAAAAATGTATTTGGACTAAAAAAACATGCTTTGTATTCTTTTATCATCTCTCCCCACAGAAGTTCTTCTTTCATTATTTCATCTCTGCTCATTTTTGGCATGAAGGCTTCAAGACTGTAAATGTTCTGGAAGGAAGGATTTTTTTTTTTGTTATAAATAACTATATTCCTAGTGTTATCACAAGGGATTTCTGCATTACTTGAGTGCTAAAACACAAAAACATTTATATCTACGTTGATGGAAATTGGTCTTATACAAATATCCATGTACACAAACCAGGTTTTTGCCAGAAAAGCAGTACAATGGCTGTATGCTGAAAAAAGGGCTGCTTTCACAAATAATGATCTCTAAATACCAGAGAGTGGAAGAAACATAAGCTTTTGATCAAAATATCTTGAAGAATCATTGTATAAAAGATAGAATCACAAGTGGATCAGGTTCTTCACCACTTTCCAGTGCCCCTCACATGAGACTACAAATCCCTAGCCTATGTACTTCTTTTTTTTTTTTTTTTTTTTTTTTTTTTTTTTTTTTTTTTTTCCTTTTATAGCAACAGATCTGTTTTGACAGCTTCCAGCTGTGGTTTGAAGTTTTTGGAAAACATGACTCACAACATTTTAAAATTCCTTAGGTTGAAGACATTAAAGATTTCACTCACTTTGAAGTACAACTCTGCATAACTGCCTCTTTGGATACTCGTCTAAAATTCAAATTCTTAAAATTCCCATGGTCACATATCATTTAAGCCAGGAATATGTAAGTTTTCATACATCATATCCTTGAAAATCAGTTTCTTGTCTTAGTGTTACCTTCATAATATGATAAACTCCAAAACCAATCCACAAAGTAAATTCATTGCCTACAGCACCCAAAACCAATGTGTGATTCCAGAGAATCACAGTTCACTAATTCCCACTAATTTTTTATTTAAAAATTCAAATTTTATACTTTCTATCCAAGATATGGAATACAAAAATGTGCTTCTTTCCTGCATAGGGAGAATTTAACATTCCAGAGGGTCCAGTATGCCACTGGGATTCCGTGTCCCATCTGCAACACCTTCCGAGCGCTCTGTATTCCCTGCTGCTGGCTCCAGAGCATCCTGGCTCTCCTGTGTGGGCTTGAGGTGCCTACAGTTACGGCTACAGCCACAAAAATGAAGGAAAGTTCTGCTAGAGGGAGTGGCTCCCAAGTGCTGAAGTGGTGTATGATTAAAAAGGGGTTTCTTGTTTTAGTGTGCTCATCTTTGTATGCTGTATGGGAACTTTAGTTCCTCCTCTGAATTTCATGGAGCTAACCATACCTTCCCTATTTAAAAACATTGGTCATTATCTATCAGAATAGAAATTATCAATAATTAGTGGTAGAAGCAACAAGCCAAAATAATACCATTACATATATGTGGACTCCACCTTATTTGAATGAGCTCTCACCCCATCCTGATATAAAGAGATGTAAATTTGATCAGACCCTTAATTAGTCTGTCCTGTAAACAAATAGACATCTCAATGTAAAAAATGTTGTTAGGCATGTTGTGACAAGAAAGATACAAGACATCTCAGCTGTAGAACTTCTCCAGGAAATGTTAAACAGCAAAGAGTAGCAAGTTTCACTTACAATATAGACAATTAAACACAGCCAAGTTACTAAAAGTAATGTAATTTGGAAGCAAAACCACAATAAAATGCTGAGCAAAAGCAATATGGGAAGTGAAGAATCATTGTGGAAGTTTCAGGAACTGTGCAAGTTGAAGCCTGATAAGCGTGGGGTCAAGAGATCAAAATGTTATTGCTTTGTTATGATTATATTCTTACTACATTTTATTAAAACTGGCAATAAATCAGTTTATGGTTTGAAAGCTCTGAGGTCTTGCTTACCGTTATTGTCTCTGCACTGAAGATTATTGGCACAGTGATATCATTCTGTGATGTTATTTGGTTTAGTTATGTGTATTTCTAGTACTTGAGGTCGGTACCATCTAGAAAGGGCTGGAAATAGAGAATTTGGATTCACAGCTTCCCACTGCAGATACAACCTCTGTTACAACATGAATCATTTAAAAGTGAACTGAATTGCAGGCTTACTGTAGTAGCATTTATTAAAAAACATACTCATTTGAAGCAGTAATTGTTCTGCTACCAGAAGGGCACAGCCCTTCATAACATCCCTTTAACAGTATTTTTATGGAGATAGAACTATAATTTTTCCAGTAGCTACAAAGTGCAATGCATGAGTACCTTTCCTCATTTGTTTTTCATTATGTATCACTACCCAGAGGCAATCATTAGCTAATTTGCTGATTTACAGTTGCAGTTTACTAGCTTTAAACAATGCTTAGTCATTATGACTCCATTCTTAGTGCTATGAGAGGAAAATAACTGTCCTTTTACTCTAAGCTGCATAACAAAGTCCCTCAACCTATGTGCTTCTAGCTTCCATCACATCTAAAACTGTTGTTTTCTTTGCTAGAATTAAATGATGTTTAGTCTGCTTTTTTTTTTCCTATACTACAGAGAACTCTCCTTCTTCCATCTATCACAATCCAAATGAGTTTATCATAGAAAGTAGTAGCTATTGCTACTCAGTTTCTTAATGAAATCCATGTTGAAAAGTAAGTTGGTTACTGCTGGTTTTTCCTTAGTTGCCTGAGACATTTTTTTAGGATACTGTACAATGCAAGCAAATGAAGTGTAATATGTCTGTTTAATTGTCCTAATATGTACTGACAGGTGATGAGATAAAATGCTCCCCTGCATGCTGGCAAAGGAGCACAGGAAGATGGGGGCAGGTGGGACAGCTCAGATACCTCCCTGCCCAGCTCCTCCCGTCACAGGAGGGAGCATCCAGCTCCTGGTGGGTGGTGTGTCCCTGGAGGGGCTGTGGAGCAGTTGTGTGTCTGTCTATGTGTGCATGAAAGGGCTCTGAGCATCAGCAGCTGGAGAGGGGCTGGGACCTCTGGTGGCAGAAAGGATGTCATCCTCTGGATATAGCACTCGGGCGAAAATTAAAGCCTGTTGTCTTCAGTGTCTTCCATGTGTTGTTTCTAGGAAGACCCAAGAATGAATGAGAGGCTATGGATTGTCATAAAGTTAGAAACCTTTCTGTTGATATGATTTAAAAATCACTTAAATATATTTTAAAATTGGATGCAATGTATTTTTATCAAAAATACCTGAATGAAGTTCAGAATAAACAATTTCTAAGAAAAACCTTCACAGCCTTCTGGTACAATTTTCAAACTCATAGTTGGAATATTTTTTTGTAATCTAAAAAAACTGTAAGAGGTATGTGTTATGAAGTACCAGACAGCTAAATTTTACACAGCCATATTACATAAGATCAATCTCAGCCTACCTAACATGTTATAGTTACATGTTTTTAAGTGTGAAAAAATAACAGACCAAATGTGCTAAGAAATATGTTTCAGAACCTCAGTACTGTAACAGCACTAGCTTGTCAATTAAACTGCAACTCATTTTATAAGTGCTCTGAGCTAATTTAAACCACAGCAAGACAGATCTAAAACACTGTGGGATGCCCCTACAGTCATGCACAGTCCTCTAATAAAACATGCACACACTCTTCTTTCCCTTGATCGCTTACGAGCACGTAGCAGGTACTTGATAAAAAAAACTTGGGCTTACCCAAATACAGTGGATGTATTTGGAATAAGGAGGATTTTTGATTTCACTTTTTTCACTTAAAGGCCTTTGGTATACAAATTAGGGACTTAAGTTGTAAAATGAAGAAAAATGACTGGAATTGCAATTTAAACTATGGTCTAGATATTTTCCAGTTGTCTTAAGAGAAATTATGGAAAGAATCCAAATGCTCTGGAGAAGGAAAAAAAAAGCCCAACATGTAAATTTGTCCTGTTGCTTATGAGATAGTGCAATAAAGGAAATTATACCAGTAGAGCTGTAAGACATTCTTACTTAAATTAGGAATAATGAAATAACAAAATAACAAATGTGACAGCATGCCTAGTTTAATTTTTGGATAATTCTGAAAAACAGCACCTTTCTGTGACAAAAACATGTAATCCAATTAATGATAACTTGTGTAATAATATTTCATCTAACACAGAGATGTAATTTGTGGCTTTTACATTTTGGTATTCATTTAAAAAAAAAAAACCAAAAAAACCAACCAAACAAAAAACAACCCAAACCTGATGACACTGACTTAGCTGTAGATATTTGAAAATAAACAGCCTTTTAAAAGATTACATGATTTGATAATTTTCAGGAAAAAAATGATAGTATAAATCATTGCTTTGGTCACAGTTGTTACTAGCCAGGATTCTTCTCCGGCTATCCTCTGTACCAGACACCCGTCACATTTTCTGAAATGGACCTTGTGACTTTATTTGTTTCCTTATTAGTGCCAGACTTTCTCAGGAATTACTCTGATATTACTGGTGTATGATTCAGTCTCTGTGTATGAGCCTAAGAATGTCACCTTTTCATTACCTACTGGTTTAAATAATCACTTATAATGTAGCTAATTTTTTGCACAAGAAGTGGACTGTGAATTTCTCTCACCATTTTTAAGTGTTCCCTCAATTCTACAAAAATTTGCTTTCATCCTTACACCTACAGAAAATGTAGTAAGAATCACTAATTCCTCAGTCTGCCTCCTCCTGAAATTCTTCAAGGGTCAGAATATAATCCTCTTTTCTCTAGTAATAAAAATGTACTAAGTTTTTACTCTTTCACATTACTGTAGTGCTGATCTACAGGACAAACCAGCCTTTATCCCAGCTCACTCTAGTAGTTGGTACTTGCCACACATTACTGTCCTCAGTTTGACACATACTAGACCACTGTCAGAAATGTGCTGGATTGCTCAATATTATGTCAATGACTGAATACCTTCATGTGTTTCTATACATATTTTGGAGTATGAGTCACTGCCTTCCTGCAGGGGAAAAGGCAGAACTTTTTTGAGAAGGATTTTTTTTTAAACTAGGTTATTTATTTCCTCCTATGCATATGATTAGATAATATTCTGAAAGTAAATGTAAAGTCAGTAAAAAGTGTGAGGACGTGTGGATCTGACTCAGTAGCATACATTAGGTAAAGTTTAGTGCAATGCTGTTGCAACACTGCCATGGAGCTTCAGATAGCTCAAAAGCACAGGCAGAATATTCTCCTACTGGCTCGAAGGCTACAGAATTTAAACACATGCAACCATAGCCAAATAGAATTTGAAAGTTTAGATAAAAAAATTTAGTATTGAAAGCAAATGTTAAAACTGAGCCCAGCAGAGTATCAGCTAAGTCCCCGCTTATCTTCCTCTAGTGCTATTTTATTATCCCACTCCTACCACTGGTTNAAAAAAAAAAAAAAAAAAAAAAAAAAAAAAAAAAGGGGGGATGCTAGTGGGAGTAAAGTGCTAGCAATAAATGATGCTCCAAGGGCTAAATTGCACATAAAATAAAATAAAACTGTTAATTGTTCAAAACATTTCAAAGGTTGCTTGCATGCATTGGGATTTGGTAGGATAACTAATATTAAAACTGTTTGGGAACGAGGAAGATGTTTACAACGTTTATTGTCTTATCTTGAATCTTACTAACATAGCTTTGTTTTATCCTTTAGATTCTCTCATTTGCATTTTTGTGTCTGCGTTATATGTGCAGAAATTGAACAGTCCAGATAATAGTTGTGCCACTTACATAAATAAAGATGTCATTAAATCCAGCAAGTTTCTGCAAGCTGCCTCCCACATTACAGTCATAAATTGATTTTGGATATTGTTTTGAAGAACAAAACAAAATACATTTAATATCAAGTGGTTACTGTTCAAAGTGGAAGGATGACATGCTTGAAAAATGAGAATCAGAGAGTGCACAGAAAGTTTTCAAAATTTTATAGCAGACCGATAAATTCCACATGAATGGTTTGTGCATAATGAATACATTTAGGACATTAAGTCCTAAGGCCAGGAATTATGGCCAATTCATGTGACAATCACCAATGGATACCTTCCAAATCCCACCAGCCACCTTCACAGTGTTTAAAACAAGTAAGCAAACATGTTCATCCATCATACTTCTACCAGAGAAATATATCTGAAGGTCAACCTACATTATTATGCCAGTTTTAAGAATGTGATTGATGATATTTTTAATAAATGCCAGCCTGGCCCAACAATTTGTAGGATAGTGGTTACAGACAGTACTACAGTTTGAGCCCAAGAGGAATCTAGTTTTTCAAGAAACTGGTATGCTTTTAGAGAGAACTAGAACTGGCTACTCAAAATAGTCATGCCCAAATAGGTGTAAGTGAATGGATAGTCTAAACTGTTGCCTGGTGACAAGTTAGAAAGTGAGCATCTCATTCCTGTTAACATCATAGGTTATAATCTCACAAAAGACTGTATTCTTAAAATCTGATAGAAGACAGGACTAATGGAAAAAAGGATAGCCTATTAAAACATTTCAGAAAAATGATCCAAAATTTCTGAAGCTGAATGAACATTTATTTGCTAATAACTTCAAATACTGTCTTCAGCCCAAAAATTATGTCTCCAGAGGAAGAATTTAATGTTATTTCTAACAATAGAAATGCGTATCACATAAAATGTAAAAGTCTGTTTGTTTAATTCTTAGATTTTGAGAAAAATGAAATTTGGGATTTTGCTGGTGTTCACTGATGTGAAATAGATAAAGAGAAAAATGTACATCATGGCTTCAATTCTTCAAGCATACAAGACATAATCCAGCAAGGTGTTGCCTGTTATTAGACATCCTGCAATGCATCAGGTTGACTGAACCATTCAGCTTCATAAATTTCACAAATGCACATTCAGATAAGTAGTGACACATATTATCTGCTATGAACAAGCAACCAGTCTTGCTCAGCCATGAAAATATTTCACAGCACAAGTACAGATGGCCCGTTCTGCCCTGTGGTTAAGCTAAGTGGACAACTATGGGAGAGACTGCTGGACATTGCAGACAACTGAAACACTCAGTCCTGACCTGTCCTAGACTGACAAGGCAACAATGCAAGAAGACACTACCAAAAACCATGCAGAATGGAAGGGGAGAATCATATACAATAATAAAATCCCCTTTCTTCAGGTATGATTCTTCAGTATGTGAAGTCCTTTGGTGCCCACTGAATTTTATTTGGAATTGAAAGGATTCAGGTCTTTCCATGTCTGTCATTCCTTATTTTGCCATACTCCCAATGTCTTCTCTCACGCTCTCCTCTCCTGTCTCTCCTCCACTCCATTACTTTCATTCCCTTTTCTCCTCTTTATAAGTAATCCTTTTCTCTCAGCCCAAGCTAAGCAGGGTTTATTGCTTTGTTCTTATTCTCTCAGCCAGGATTTTAATCTCTGTTTCACTGAGGCATGTTATTCCACTCCTCCAAGTACTTCTGTCTCTCCTTAGACTGAATTCTTTTATTTCAACGTCTTTACATTTTTCTTTGAAAATTCAATTTTGCTGTCCTTGCTTGCTTTCATCACCTGCTCTCTCTACCTTATTTTTATTGCTTCCTCACATCTCTTTTCCCTTTTTGCTGCAAATTTCATTGAGGTTCTTTGTTTCTGAATCAGATTCAGTACACTTGTACCAATTAAAATCCAAAAAAAGCTGGTCCACTGCCTACTCAAGATGTATTCTAGCAATTTCCTTTTAGACGCTAGAAGATTGTACAATCTGGAGGTTTATTTTATTCTTGCCAATTCTTTTTCAAAGCACTTTAATTATCAGTGAATGTATAATTTACATGGATGCAAAAACAGTCTAAGCTAGTCTTGCAACTGTTCCCTTGCTGAAATATCTGTTTGCTATAGTTTTAGGAAACAGAATAATTCTCAGGATAAAACAGTTCTGACTCACAAGCTGGAAAGAGTATCACTCTCAGCATATGTCATTGCTTGCAAGATATAAATACTGCTCTTGTGAAACTAATCTGATGCACTGCATCTGTAAATTTTTTTCCATTTCATTACACTGCACTAAAGTTTATGCAATCTAATGTGATTTGAAACAACTGCATGGAAAGTCTGTATGGAATACTAAGTGTTATGGGAGCAAGTGTTTCTCATATAAATGACCTTTCTAATATAAATAAAATACATTTGCCAGTATTAGAGAAACTGCCAAAATGACCAACAAACAACTCCCCTTTTTTTCCCCACAGTTTTCCTTTTAATAACACATTTAGTGGGGTGCTGGGGTATTTACTGAAATACAAGGAGGCTTAAGTCTGGGGCAAAACCTGAAGATTCTGACAACCCAAATCTGAATTCTGATTCCTACTCTTTGTTGATGATTTCACTCCCCAAGATCTAACCCCAAATTCTCAATCTGTTATATAAAATTTTAAGCAATATTTTCATTGTTCCCTTCCTTTAATTTGTTTTCTACTTTATTATGTAATTTAAGCTACAGACATGCCTTTTAAGTAAATTTAAATGGATCTTTTGTACAGATTAAAGATGACTTTTCCATTATGTGTCTACTGCTTAGTGAGTGTATATCTGTGTGTTTCCATAAGGAGAAGGATGCAGTTTTTCATCTAGCTATGGTGCACCTGGGGAAAGGCTGTTTGTTGAATAACTCTGGTGTTGAGATTAACCTACATCAATCCTTTCATTTCAGTGCAAGAAGAAAAAATTCGGCAGGAAAATTCTGTTAAAATTAGAATCATTATTAACTCACACCTAGTTTTCCTTACTAATGACTTTCATGGTAATCAGATTGTACAAAAGAAACAACATTTTCTGTTCACTTTAGATTTAAGATGTGTGAAAGTTCAGAGGAGAGGAGAGTAATCTTTAATTCACCAAAATCACAATTTAAAATATAGGAATAAAGCAACTTTCTGCCTGGTGTTTGACAGATTCCCTTAAGAGACTTTTTGTTCAAGTTAGTGCCTAAGAGACCTAAAAATAATATATATGCGGTGGACTTGTTTGTTGCAAGATTTTTGGCTCTCAATTGTTCCAATATTTCAATCAAGCATCCTTCCAAAAAGAATTCCTTAAGGATTGGACCACGATACATATCAACAGCAGTGAGCTTTCACCTACTCTTTCCACTTCCAGACTCTGGTCCACACTTTCTCAGAACATACATATCTTAGTCCAGGCTTTGCTTTTGATGACTTGATAAATAAACCATAGTTAACTACAATGCTAATTCTATGGGTTTGGGTAGGTGATTAAGAGAACGCAAATAGAGAGGTCTCTGTATTTTGGCTGTTTTTCTCTTCAGTGTAGACTCCTTTGAAACCAATAGCTATTTTTAGAATCTCTTCCATACGTGCTGAAAAAGGCTCATCTGGCAAGATGAATGTGCTTTTTAATACCACATTCACTGTGACAGTGATGACACACTGCCTACAAACTGCAGCTTGCAGACACAAGTCAGGCATTCAGAAGAGACCTCTGCATCGTATATCTTATATTCTAGTTCTCAAAACTTAAATCAAAGATACCAAAAATGAGATATGCTGAAAGAGGCACCATCTATAAATTGGAGTAGAATGCTTCTGGTTGACAACAGAGGAGATGGAACAAAAATATGAAGAATAGAAAACATGGCGTTGGAGCGTGACTCAATTTTCCATCTCACCCTCATCATGAAATGGCTTTTTAGTAAAGTCAGCAGTATCAAGAATAAATCCAGGTCCAGAAGATCAAAAGGTTCAATACCCAGACAGTAGTGTGTTACATGAATCAGCAATATCTATGGGGGATTGCTGAAAGAAAAGCAACCCTTGTATTTTTTCTATCAGAAATCTATGGTGAGGGAAAGGTTGCATGGCAGCAGTAAGGCTGAAAAGAAAAATACCAAGAACATAGTTCTCAGTTTCTGTTTAAACTTTTTTTGTTGTTGTATATTACAGATACAAATGGATCATTATCCATATTGTGGTTACATGTCCCAAAAGAGAAAATCTGTGCAGTTAATATAAACACATTTTTAAAATAGTCAGACATTATGCTAATAACTTTAATATGCAGAGGATATGACTCAAAAGTGCAGGTGTGCAGGAAGCACCTCAATGATCTAATACTCGCACAACTTGTGAACAGAGAAATGAACACATTTTCATTGCCTTCCCATCTACTTCATGGGCAACAACTTTCATTAAAAACCCATCTTTCTCAAAGATGAATTTATTCTGCAAAAACTTCTTGTGTCTTGGTTAAAAACAATTACAAACATATCTGATACTTTCAAACATCCTGTTCATAGACATCAGTATACTCTGAATTGGTCTAGTTGAGAACTTCATGGTTTCTGAGCTTTCCCACCTATGTATTCACTATACATCTAAACAGGGTGAGAGAACAGGCCTGAAAACCAGAATACAATGCTATAATAGGGCATATCTGCACCATTGGTTAGAAAAATTTGACTAATGCCACATGCAGTATCTAAGTCCTCATTCCTCTGCACACATTAGATCTCTTTCTCTCTAGAGAGAATGTCGAAGCTGCCAATTTTCTTATTCCAAATGCTGACTGGACTGAAATTTTTCAAAGATACTGATCAGAGGCTGGCTGAAATCTTGCATTATCACAAAGAATGGAACTTTTAATAAGGAATTAAAGCTTTTCAGCTTCTAACATCAACACACAATTATGTAATGACTTCCATGCAGGATTTGGTAGTGCACAGTAAACCACAAGTTTACAGTTCCTGTTCCTGAGACAGAACTTCCTCAAGGACCAGTTAGAGATGATGGAGTAATCTTCAGTATGAAGCTTTTACAACCCCATTTTCTTTCCCTCTTACTGCAGTCAAAACCTAGCTATTTCTTTAAACATACATAAGTTCTAACTCAGACATAACTAGTTTAAAATATGACCACCCTTAATGGAACAAAGGACTTCTATCTAAAAGAATCAGGCTCATTTAATATGCTTACTTATGGTGCTCAGTTCCCATGCTGATGACATTAAGGACCAACATAACACTAGAGAAAATTCCTACACACAATGGAAACTCTTTCAAAGAACAGCGTGTGTTCACGTCTCATATCTGTACACCAGCTAAACAACTTTGGAATCTTAGATAAACACAAATAAATAAAATCATAGCACTTCACAACAGAAGATATTTGGAACTCTCTAGTTTCCCATATCTTAGAAAAAATATTGTGAACATTTTAAATATCATTAAATATCCTATTTTATTTAATGATAAAACAATCAAATAACCTAGTTAAAACATTCCATTCTTTTTCCAAGCTCTTTATGGGCCTTTTTCAGTTCCTGTTTACTCTGAAAAGGATCTGATTCATTATTTCAGTCTAGATTAGTATTACAATTTCTAGTATAATAGGATTATTACTTACACCTAAAGCACAACATTCCAAATCACAACACCTCTTATTATTTACAAAGAAATTACAGTTATGTTCTGAAATGACCATCACTGTGAGACTGGCTCAGTTATCTTCAAGGGATGACTTTATAGCTTTAAGAACTGACAAATTGTTATGTCCTCAAATTCATGTAGGGAATGGTATTGTGGCTGTAAATCAAGGGCAACTCAGGCAGTGGTGAGCACCCTTTGGAATAATCTTTACATTCCTGTTTTGCCCAATAAGCCTCTTAGTTGAAAGATTACCCATGATGAGGTTTTTTCTCCAGGATTGGTAAAGGATAGCTCCTGTGTCTTTGACAGCTGCTTAATAAAATTTAAACAAGGCTTTTTGTTTGGCTTTTTACCTGTACTTGTACTCCTCCAAGGACTATAAAGGGCAAGTAACTCAAATCCAAAGTCAATTTGTCTTTTGTGATTTGCTGTAGGCATATTTAGATCTAAACTGCTAATCTAAAATCCAGGAAGCAACTGTATCAATTAAAATAAATAAATCATCACAGCTGGATTGTACTAACATTCCAGCAATTATTACATTTTATGCTTTGTCTGACAGAGATAATCTGCCCCTGTTGAATGAGTCTACTCAAAAATCTTCTTGAAAGAGCACAGTGGCACACTGTCCTGGGACAAGTCTTTTCCTGCTTGGCACACATTGAAATGTTAATTTACAGCTTCTTTTGCAGCCTCAGCCTATGAGCAGTACAAGAGATCCCCCTTTCTCTTGACCACCAGCTACCAACAAGAGTAGCATCAGAAACATCTTGGAGCTTCATCCCACCATCTCTAAATCCACTCTTCAGAAAAATGTATCTGCTTCCCAGTAACTCCTTACTGACTGCATGAGGCTTGAAAATTGTTACCCCTTCTTCCAGATGTTTTTCAGGTTTTTAAGCCTATTGCTGAGAAAAATAAGACGACATAGCAACATTCTTGGACATTTGCTGGGTGGTCCAAGTAGGAGTATCTCAGGGTACCAAAGCCTGCTTCAGCCCACCCCGCAGTAATTTCCTTGGAAATAGCTAGAAATACAACTGTTCCCACTTTTCTCTTTTTCAGAATAGCCACTTTGCATTAACAGGGATTAATTTACAGATTTTTTTTTGCCTTATTACATCGTTTACACTTCTGAACTCCACTTAGGAGATGAAATCAGACTTACATGACCACCTGCCAATATGAAGTGTGACTATCCTTATCTCCAAGAGCCAAATAGATCATATACATAAATACAGTCTTAAGCATTCTGAAGATTAAGCAACAACCCTGAGAATCCTGCTGGTTTTGTTAATTTAGTGTTCATTTACTTTACCTTTATAGTCTCTTCCTCTCAGTGGATGAAGTAGGCTACAGCAACATTTGCTCTCTTTTCAGAATTTTTTACAATGAATTTCAGATTTTTTTTCCTTAATAAGAAAACTATAAAGTAATCATAAAATTATAGGCTGCATCAGGCAGATGTAAGAAATAAATAAGCATTAGGTTTATAATGCTTTGAAATTAGAAACAAACTATATGCTTGTATTTTTAATTTTATTTTTCTAAGAAGGTCAGCAAATCTCAGGACAGTTCAAGAATACAACCTACAGTAATGAAACATGCAGTGTAAAATTAACCAGCACTTTTAGAGGAGATAAAGTGTTCTTTACAAAACAAATAATTACATCAGGAGGCATCATTTTGAGACAAATGAAAATACATGAAAAATTCTTAAGGGCTATTTCTTCCCCAAAATAATGTTCTAGTTTTATAGCTACTCAACACCAAAGTCATTCAAATTTGTATACTCATACTTACTGTGGCAACACAGATACACAGCTCTAAATTAAATTGTTCAATGAGATTATCCCCCAAATAGGGATGGAAAAGCCCCTCATGTTACTGAAGCTGGGAAATTTATTTTAAGAGCTTTCAGTTTTCATTAATTATTTCTGCTCTACAGAATGTTAAACAGTTTCTCAGGCTTTATTCAGTGACCTGTTTGCTTATCCTCAAATATTCTGATCAAGGACGGATGAGCCGGCATTTTCCAAAGAGAATGGAAGCTTTGTTCTTTGTAACAATTCCCTTCCTCCAACACAAACAACAAATGACTGTGTACTCTGTACACAGCTATAGAGGTCCTGAGGAAAGAAGGTAGGGCCTTTAAAAGTCTTTTCTTTCAAAGCTGAATTTCACCTCAACAACCTCATTTAGTCAAGGAGTATCAAAAGAGTACTGTCTCTTTGCCACACTGTAGTCTACCTTCCTCCTAGAAAGGTCATAGACTTTGTCAAAACAGATAGGTAGGATTTTTTTTTTTTTAAAGCTACAATTATTCCCCCTCGCCCCCCATCCCCTGTAAGTTTTCTACAAAATGAATAACATGGAAAATGTAATCTAAGTTATTTAGAATTTGAGTCCTCTGTTCAGAAGTAACTTAAGGACTTAGAAGCCTACTTTGTTTGCAAATTTTGTGTAATTTAGGATCTTAAATTTCTGGATCCTGGATAAACAAAGGAAACATACAGGAATTGATGACATCCAAGATACTTTCTTGAAAACTTGAAAACAGGAAAATTTAGACAATCAAGAATGGTAGCCACAGTGCTGTACTGTTTAGTACCCTTTAGCTGTCCTCTTGGAAAGGATGACAAAAGAGCCTTGAACAACCCTTGATCCTCTCCACTTAGGTACCACGGTTTGACTTGCAGGAAAGCAAGTTCTGCTCCCAGAACTGAGCCTGTTGTAGTGGAGTTACTTCTTTAGTGCAAGTTACTTCTGTAGGCATTCTGCAATGGTTGAGTCTTTTAAAAAGAATCAAGAAAACCAGAATAAATGTAGGCCCTTATGCAGGGACTACACTCAGTATACGGGATTTCATAAATCCAATATGTGAGACACTGACTTGCAGTTTTTCCTCTACTTCATTCCTGATGCTCCCAACTCAAGTGCATACCTCTGGACTGAAATTTATTCTGGCCAAGGAAAACACTCAGTCCCCTTCATGCTGCACTGTGCATGGAAACAGAAACAGTTCACATAATGAAAGGGTTGTCAAGCATTGCAACGGGCTGCCCAGGGAAGTGGCGGAGTCAGCGTCCCTGAAAGTGCTCAAGAGACGGCTGATCATGGCACTTAGTGCTATGACTGCATTGACCACGTGGTGTTTGGGAAAAGACTGGATTTCATGATCTTGGAGGTCTTTTCCAACCTTAATGATTCGATGATTCTAAGCACTGATGCAGCCATACAGTTCTTGGCTACAGCTTCAAATGTAGCAATGTCACTTGTAAATATACATCACAATAAGACTATGCAGATACAAGACAAATCACTGGCATGGGAGATTTTTTTACCCCTTAGCAAATAACAATTGGAACCCAAGTGAAATGAAACTTTTTTCCTCCCATTTGCGCCATGTTTAGCACGAACAAGCCACTTCTGTTGCTTTTACAAAATGGCAACATGTAATAGGCACCTCAAGAGTAATAAGTTAGAAAAGCTCTAAATGGCTTTTTGGATTTATTTGTTTAGGGTGTTTGCATGAAAGGTGGCCTTGCAAGAAAGTAAAATGGCTGTTCAAGGAAAGTGAAAAATGACCAAAGTTTTGCTGCTTCTAATTTATTTGATAGATGCACTCAGGCTCCACAGCTGCATTTCAGTGATTCTCTGTTTTTTCTTATTTTTATTTTTCTCATTCTCTGAGCCGCAATATTCACACGTAAATTTGGCAAAATTTAACTATCAATGAAACACAGATCCCTTCTGCATCTCCCTTACAGCCTGATTTACATAAACTTGATTTACCTGTGTTTGTTTGTAATATTTTTTCCTTATTTGCATATCATCTGTGTAGGTGGTGCAGGTGTGTCAAAATACTTGCAAATCCCAACTTCCAAAACTGATTTTCATTTATAAGCACTTATTCTTTTATTGCTATTTATAGTTAAATAAAACTATAAAAACCTGTTAAGCTTCCACATATATGAACAATTTGGGCAACAAAAGCAGAGCAAACCAAACCAAGACTAATTCTGAATTTTGTTTTTTGCAAACAGATAATACAAAGGGAATTATCTATTCTTAAAATAAGATTTGTTTCTAAAGAAAGAAGAATGCATCTTAATTCTGTATGCCAGTTAAATTTTCCAAGTAGTGTTTGTCCAAAAAGTAAAATGATTGATGGAAACTGGTTGATAAAATAGAAAGAAATACAGTTTGAATTCTAATGTATTTTCTTTTAAATACATTATTTTTTCAGAAAACTTCCTTTTTCAGAAAACAATATGGAGTTTCTAACCTTTAGGCTTATGTGTCCCCATTTAGACTTAAATAATTTGCATCTGACAGACACTGGGTGATCAAAAGAATTCGTGTTAGTATACTCTTTAATGGTTTGTTAATATCTTCATTAAAGAACCTCACCAACTGGCCCAGAAGAAGTTGGAGGATGGTATGAATACCAAATCTACAACTCAAGCACCTTTTCAGGAACTTGTAACTTTATGTATTCCACTTGCACTGATACACTGATTTTAAGAAGTATTTAAATGTGGTTTGATGTTATTTCACAAAGTAGTACAGGGTCATGCTTGGGTCCTTGTGTTCTTATGATCCTGCTATAAAAGGAGCATTTACTTATATAATTTCACTTTAAAATGCTGCACTGCACTCCATCATTTCAGATGTGGTAGTCCAGAGATTATTACACCACAACAAGAACTACAAAACAACAGTAGGTATCTATGAGTAACAGCATTTACAGTGATTGTAAAAGCTATTAAAATGCAGGCAACCACAATTTCATAATGAAAAACCAGGTCTGTATGGAAAAAGAACATTTTTCATCCCTAGTCTTTTACTTTATTGTCCTGGAGCTTTTATACTGCATCTCCCTCTTCTAGTGATTGCTGCTCTCTCTAAGAGTCCTGTAGGTCAAACTCAAGGCACCGTGTTTCATAACAAAATTAATTTCCACAATGTTTTTGTTGCAGTTTAAAGTACACTAAGTCTGCACCTTTGATAAAATATACCTGATCAAATTGTTTTTAAAATATTTGAAAACTATATTGGTCTACCATATGACAGAGGAATTCCTACGAATATTCCAGTCACTTTCTTTCAGCAATTAATACCATCAATTGTCCATCCAGTCTGTCTGATGGCACAAGTGAAACTATTCTTTTAACTTACTCCTTACTACTTGATAGTATTTTTTTCCTTCCTATATTTACATTTTTCCCCCAAATGGTATTGTTAGGAAAGAAAATAAATGCTTTAATTTTTATGTCACTGATCCTTCAGACTGATTTCTTACACAGGAAATATGTTGCTTCCTGTAGAGGAGCTCTGTGCAGCATCAAGTTGTTATAAACAGATGGAGTGGAAGAAATGGACCATATTTTCTGTTATATACACGTATCTGTATCAGAGTGTAAGCACATGTCTTTACACTGACACAAAGTTTTACTGGAAATACTAAGACAGTTGGAGAGTCAAACCTCCTCCTTCCAAAAGCAGTAGATAGCAGGACACTCATGTGATGCTGCTGGGGAAGAAGCTGTGGGGTTATCAGCAGATATCCTGAGTTCTAGGCACAGCTTTAGTCATCTTTGTCTACAACAATATCCAGTCAGGGTATACATATACATTCCTAGATCTATGAAATTAAAGGCTCACATATACACTTGAGCCTTCCTTAAATACCCAAAAAGAACAGGCATATTTCTGGGGAGGTGCTTCTGTGCCAATCCATGAGACAATTCATATAGCACAAACTTTTTTCTTCCTATGCATAACTGAAACTCAGAGCTGCAAATGCAATGAAGACAATCAGGGACAAAAGATACAGGCATATAAGGCTTCTGTTCAGACCTTTAATTTAGCAGTTACATTTCCTATTCTTCCATTTTCCTGAGTAAGCAATAAGTGTATGGATATAGGAAACTGGCTAAAATGGCCCATCAACCAGTGAATGAAACTGAACTGTAGTCTGTAATATTTGTATTTTATTTTAAGTGCAATTGCTAAAAACGTATTTCTACAGTTTCATGCAGAAGTATTTTTTTGCATGACTATATCACAAATGTATCAAAGAGAGAAACAGATGAAATCTGATGAAAGCCCTAGAAACAGGAAGTGGTTTTTAAATACATGGCCCTAAAATTCCAGTAAAAGTCAAACGCTATTTCAGAACAACCCATGTAAGTTTTCAATTAATATGAAACAGTTCCTAAACTGTGCATTTTACTGTATTGATCAAGCTCAAATTTTAGCTACAATGCAAATCCTTAATAAATAATACACAAACTAGAAGTTTTCTGTCATCTGTACATGGAATCTATTGATATAAAGAGCACTCTGTATGTCTACTTTAATAAAAAGTCACTAATCTGAGTTCACCAAAGGCTAGACTGAAAAGCACAGATACATACAACATACACAGTTACATACAACAGGTATGCTGGAGGCAATGCTGGTGTGATAGTGTTAAGTGCCATGGTGTCTTACTCTCCAGAGCTCTAAACAGCGCTCAAAGCTTCTGTTGTTTTCTGGCACAGCTGAAGTCTCCGCACTTACTGAGGGCAGATGTGTCTGTCTCCCCGGAAACTGATGAACCTTGAGGTCCAAAATTGCTTAGCTTTTTATTACCTCAGTGGACTAAATCTGGTTAAGTAACTTTTAGAACTGAAAGAAAAAACCCTAGACTTCCTTCTGAGCTGAATTCACACAGTAACTGAACTCTTAATAATTCTAATTAAATTAGACCTGTCCCAAGTCTTGAAGAGCAGTTCTTAAAGTTTGTATGAGTTTGTTAAAAAAAAACCCCAAAACCAAAACCCAATTTTTTGCTTTGCATTCTGTTGGAAAAGGATAACATGGTTGGAGATCCAGTCAACTGATAATGTTTAGACTGCAAACGCCTGTAGAGTTATTCTGTACCATTTTAGCCTGTTCTCCATCAGGTAAATAACTGAGTGAGAGGTTGTGACTGAGTTAAGTGACAGCAGACATGTATTTTTGATAATAGGCTCCTGAACGATCACATTGTTCAATGATCAAATGGTGCATTGCATGATGCAGACAAATTTGGCTCTGTGGATAACACTGTATATATTTTTAATGTAGGATCTTATGAACACAACTGCATACACTATGAATATTTAAGGACTATATGCAGGCTGGATCATCAGTGGAGAGATGCCCTTCACTTAGATCTCTGTATAAAAAATATAAATATTTATTACATTGTAATAACATCATTTATAATACTAAAACATGTACAGCTGCATCAGCATTTTCTTTTTACTCTGTCTAGCATAGAAAATAATTTTCATCTGAAAACTTGGTAACGAATGTCAAGGAGAGAATTATTTCTGCCAAGTAAGGACAGCATGAAGGAGAACATAAGAACTTATCCTCCACAAAAAAATATTTCTGCAACATTAATAAATAGATGTAAGAGTTGTATGTATTTTATTAGTGAAGTCTGTTGAATAACTATGATTATGACAATCAAATCAAAACAAATCAATTCAAATCAAGAAAATAATATAATAAAGTCTGTTTTAGACAATATTATCAATATGTGAGAAATTAATTACAGTGATGAGTCTTAAAGCAGTATTCACTTTAGTCCTGTATGGCTCTTAGGAAAGTTCTTCCAGTTTCATGAGGCAAACCTTATTTGTTCAGTCTAAGATCTTTATGAATTAGATACAAACTTCAGTTTGCACAGGTAAGCAAAAAACTCTAGACCTGTAGGTTCCCAGACACTAAAGATTTAGTGCTGACTGTGGATTCTGTTCTTGGAAAAACATTAAAAACTTGCCATTCCTTTAACTCTGTATTTATGTTGCTGGACTTTTTCACAATAAATATATTTATACTTTTCATGAACAATATTATCCAAAATCTGAATAAATCCACTATACCCTCATCAGGCTGCCATTCACAGAATCCTTCTAAACCTCAGTAGGGTCTTTCAGATAATATAAACATTATCCTGTTTATCGCTATTGTACTAAAAAGAAAATTCGATTTTTCAAGTCACAGCAAGTACAAGCTGAATATAGCGTAGATCTTTTTCTAAGTGCCTTGGGCATAAATAGCTAATCAATCATATTTAATCAATATGTTGTTCAGCCATGCAGATTTCCATGTCTATAATTCCAGCTTTATTCAAATGATCTTTAGTCTCACTACATTCTTCATTGATTTTTTTTTCCTTACCCAGAAAAGGAATAGAAATAGACAAGCGCCACATCATAAAACTTGGAAATACCAGTTTAGAGAAAAAAAAAAAAAAAAGAAAACCAAACTGTCCCTGCTACCTCTAATTATATACAATATATTTCACTATTTCAAGGTTTGGAACAACCTTAAAAGTCTTCTTAGTTACTCAGGCCTCACTCTCATTGACAATGTCCAGTGATTATAGGAATGGACTTGAAAAGTATAAATTGCTCACTTTAACATATTTATTAAAGCAGTAACACAGGCTTCCTATTCATGCCATGAATAGGAAGCTTAGATCTTTACGTACAGTTTCCATCTACATCCAGGAATAGCAGAGAGAATGAATTTAAAAGCACTAAGAATTCCCATTTTAATTATTAAGCAAAGCCTCCACAACCGCAATTTTGTGGATTGCAGTCACATGTACATGTTGATTATTCTTTTCAAAATCCTAAAGTGTGACAAAAATGCCTCTTATTATCAGTCTTTTTATTGCCCAGGCTGGCACTGAATAAGCATGAGAATAGCTGTTTCAGTTTGTTTGAAAACTATTGAAAAATGTAAATAACCATTGATCTTAGAATAAACAGTTAAATGTGGCATTTGCTTTTATATAAAAAATTTGAAATGAGAGGAAGAACAGCGTGACATTAAAAGCACAATCTATCTTATTGTATGGTTCTTTTCCAGTGATTTTGTAAAACCACTGCTCTACATTTATTCCAGAAGATAACAAGAATCTGCATTTAGCTGGTTTGATCAGTGAAATGAGAGGCCAGAGAGAATATTTGCATTTAAAATTGCTCCTTAATCTGGCTGTCCTAGATGTAGGAGCTGTACCAGACTCACAGTGTCTCGACAGACCAGCCATTTCTTGCAAACAAATTATGTATTTTTTTGTAAAAGCAAGAAGCTCACCTAAGTATTCATATTATGATGAATGGCATTCTGTGCAAAAGTCCTCTTTTTTATCCAAGAATGAAAATGCAAGTGGAGGTAAAATACAAAAGCAATGTGTATTTTAGTCCAAAATGTATTCTGTTTTGGTAATTCTTTCCATCTGGTGTAAGGGAAAAAGTGATAAGCCACTTCAAGACTCACATCAGACCTCTTAGTAAGGCTCACCAAAGCTAAGAAAAAAAATGTGAAGAAAAATATCACTGGACAGTTCATTACTAGCTTCTGATTCAGAAGGAAAAAATACAGATCCAGAGTCAAACGCCCTCCAAAACAGGATCAGAAAGCAATAGTAATTTTGGCTTAGATTTGGATTAAGCTCCCTTCCAAAATTTAGCTTTAATCTTGCGTGGAAAAGTCTGGATGTTCAGATCAAAATACACTGCAGTGAACACTGTCTTTTCCCAGTGCTAAGTGGGAAAAAGTGCTGAAGGCCAGGTGGGATGGGGATATGAACAACCCCTAGTCTAGAAGGGTGAGCCTGCCCATGGCAGGAGGTCTGGAACTAGATGATCTGTAAGGTGCCTTTCAACTTAAACTATTCTATGATTCTGTGATTCTATTATTTATTGCCTCAATAGCAGCAAACCTACTGAAGTACTCTTCACTTCTGTATAAATCATGAATCTCAATCTGTCGTGCCTATCGCCTGTTTCACAAGTTGCCAACAAGACCTTAGAGCCTTTAGAAGACCCCCAGGTCCTTCTCCACAGAGCTGCTTTGCAGCAGGTGGGCCCCCAGCCTGTGCTGGTGCCTGGCATTATTCTTCCCCAGGGGCAGGACCCTGCAGTTACCTCTGCTGAGTTTCAGACAGTTCTTTCCTACCCATCTCTCCAGGTTGCCAAGGTTGCTCTGAAGGGCTGCACAGCCCTCTGGAGTATCAGCTGCTCCTCCCAGCTTTGTGTCATCAGCAAATGTGCTGAGGAGGCCTCTGCTCCTTCATCCAAGTCTCTGATGAATACCTTACACAACACTGGGCTCAGTATTGAACTTTGGCAGACACCACCAGTGAGAGGCCTCCAACTAGACCCTGTGGCACTGATCAAAGCCCTCTGGGATCTGCCATTCAGGCAGTTCTCAATCCACCCCCCTGCCTACTCATGAAACTGTTCTATTGGGTTTGTATGGCAAACTTTTGGTAGCGGGGGGGCTACAGGGGAGGCTTCTGGAGAAGCTGCCAGAAGACTTCCCCATGTTCCTCAGAGCCAATGACAGCCAGCTCCAGGACAGAACCACCACTGGCAAAGACTGAGCCAGCCAGAGTTGATAGTAATCCCTCTGTGATAACCTATTTAAGAAGTAGGAAAAAAAAAGTTATTGCTCAAATGTAATTGTGGCCAGAGAAGAGCAGAGTGAGAACATGTGAGAAGAGCAGCTCTGCAGACTCCAAAGTCAGTGCAGAAGGAGGGGCAGGAGGTGCTCCAGGTACCAAAGCTGAGATTCCCCTGCAGCCCATGGTGCAGCCCATGGTGAGGCAGCTGAGCCCCTGCAGCACATGGGGGGCCACAGGGATGCACAGATCCACCTGCAGCCTTTGGAGCAGACCCATGCCAGAGCAGGCGAATGCCTGAGATGAGGCTATGACCCAGTGGGAGACCTGTTCTAGAACAGGCTCCTGGCAGGAATCTGAAGACCAGTGGAGAGAGGAGCCCATGCTGGAGCAGGTGTAGAACTCCTTTCCCTGAGCAGCAGCAGAAACAACCTGTAATGAGCTGTCTGTAATCCTCATTCCCTGTCTCCCTGCACCTGGGAAAGAGGAAGAGCTGGGAAGAAGATGGGGAGTGGGGGATATGAAAAGGAGTGTTTTTAAGGTCTTATTTTGCTTCTCATTTTCCTGCTATGATTTTGTTGGTAATGAATTCAATTAACATCCCCAAATTCAGCCTGTTTTGCCCTTGATAGAATTTGGTGAGTGATTTCTCTCCTGGTTTTTATCTGAACTCATAAACCTTTCATTATATTTTCTCTCCCCTGTCCAGTTGTGGAGGGGAGTGATAGAGACATTTTTGTGGGTGCCTGGTATCCAGCCAGGTCCAACCCACTAGAACTATCTTGCCTCAACCCAAGTTTTCTCACTTTTCACTTCTGAATCTCTCCCTGATGTCACCAGGAAAGTGAGCACCTGTGTGTGGCTTTCTCGTTGTCTGCAGTTAAAACACACTAGGTCCCAAATCCTGGACCACCCCTCCTGATCCCAGAAGCTGCAGGGCAGCTGCCAGTTACACTCTCCATCCAAATTCACACCCAATGAACTGCTTTTAAAGGGAAGAAGGTAAAACAAGTTTCAAAGGCAAAAGCATGAGGTGAGTCACTCCTCCTTCCTGCTCCAGCTGCCTTCTTTCCTGAAAGTTGTTCCAAATGTTCTTCCCTCTGGCTAGGCCTGACATTTAAAATGTTGCACATGAATATATTCACCACAATGACAGGACTTCACTTTTCCTGAGAAACTGTCAGACATCTGCTTTTATGGATACTCAGAAAGGCCATCAAGAAACCTCAAAATATTTGTATAATCCAAATTTGGATAATCTAAACTTTTAAATGCTTATCCAAACCAATGTAAACAGTTAGATCTTTCAAGGTCAAACAGTCAAGACAATCTCTGATTAGTAGTGTTCAACAAATGGCTAAAGATTTTTTTTTCAGGAAATGCTGTCTAAACATTTTTAGAAAAATTGCTGTAGCCATTCAATTCTATTTCTTGAATTCATTTTCAGATCAACATTCAAGTGACTATATTTCATTAGAGCAAAGAAAAATACAGAATATGGACACTCACAGTCAATGACAGTGCATTCCTATGTACCCCTAATCAAACCAATGGTGCTTGCAAATAGTGGGAAAAAATGATGTGAAACAGTGTAATCAAAAATGAAAAATATAAACTCATAAGGAAATTCTAATACACTTGTGGGTTGATTAGAAACAGGACAAAAAAGCAAATTGGATAAGTTATTCATTATAAATTGGTTTTTCATCTGTAGGATTAAGGGGGAAAGAACAACAATTACACATGATATCTGTTGCAGGACAACAAATAGATCCACTTGCTTTTAGTATCCAGCCAGGTACCTGATTTATTATATGGTCTGTTTGGGAAGACAAACTGTTTTGATTACTCTCTGCAAAAATAAAAATATTATCCCTAAAACATAATTTACAATATTAAATGCAGATATGTGACAGTGAACTTTTCCTTCTACAAGCACAGCATCAGAGTTCTAGTTATTATCTCAGCCCATAAGATACCAAAATTATTTAGATTGAACTTAGAAACTTTTATAAAATGACAAGAAATTTTTATTGCAAACTGGTGCATGATAGCAACCTCATATATTCCTAGCTGTGGAATATAGATTTTGAAGGGACACAGGAGATGGAAAATCTCCAAAACATGTGAATTTTGACCTATAAGGCAACACATTTTTTTGCTGCTACCTGTGCAGGGGAAAAAAAAACCCTACAAACACATATGTTTGTTTTTATTGGACTAATGTATCACAAGTTAAACTGACTCTTTTAATTCCGTGTATGTTTTGTGCTCCTGAGAGTGTAGGCATTTCAAAAATATGGGGAACCAGTTGAATGCCTTCCTAACCTTGGTAATCCAGCAGCATCAATTTTTCCTCCTGCTTTCCCTATATACCATCCAGAAAAAGTGCAAGAAATCTTCCCTAAAAGATGTTTAATACTCTAGGACATTTACTAGTACTGTAAATGAAAAAAAGAAATTACTTGAATTCTAATCCTAATCCTACATTACAAGGGGTCTGTATCTGCACAGAAAGAAAGGTCTCACACATTTTGACACTAACAGGCAATAATACACTCTCTGTCAAGGAAACATGTCCTTTTGAAATTCCATTTCTTAGCAGGACTTTTAGCTCATTCATTAATGGAAACTGTGTTAAGGTAAATAATACAGGAATGACACTTTTCCCCCTCCTTTTTTTGTTGCTGTTGCTCAGTTGTGATTCTCAGAACTAACAGAATGTGTATCCTTGATTTGAAGTGGTTGTGTTCTAGTCATTATGCCACAAATACACATGGTTGAGTGAAGCTTCAACAACAAAGAATAATTTCTGTTTCATTTTCCTTTCTTCTGTTCTAGGAAGATTATTAATTGGATAAAAGTGCATCTTTCCCTGGTGATAGGATTAGGGAATAAATCGGATGTCATCTTACTCTTGGACTTGCTATGACTGTAAAATTCAAACATCCTATTTGATAGCACTTTCTTCTCTATTTGGATTTCTGTTGTTATGGTGATAGTTCCAGGAGGAAACTTTAATGAGGATGACTTGAAAGCTTTGATGTATACAGCACAATTATTTTTAACACCTCATAAGAAAAGGTGACAGTCAGTTAGTACTGCTCCTGGCTAAAGACGCATCATTGTATCAGCTTTCATGAAAACGACCCGAATTTCTATTTGTTATGTATCTGTAACACAGTGTTGAATACAAATATGTAATAAAAAGGATTTGGAACAACAACAACCTCCCCCCACCCTCCTCATTTTCTCACAAAGGATATAACCTGTTATTCTTAGGAACTTGGTTATAGTAAAGTCTGACTTTGAGTCAGATTACACATTTTGGGATATCTGTATAGCTCTTTTGTGACACCCCAAGAACTACCCAGCACAGGCCTGCAGACACATTGCATCACCCAGACTGTTGTTCACCTGCAGGGGAAAAGCGTTAAAAGACACAGGAGCTTTCTCCCTGGACTATTCCATCCTGGAAGGACTCGCTGTCCATCACAGAGCTTGGCTCACACCTTGTGAGAAAGGCATTTACTTACATAGTCCTCATAGGCCTCGTGTGCGGGCGGCAGGGGTGGTCTGTATCCCGGGACGGACGGGGCGCCCCTGGCTCGAGGGGTGGGGACGCCCCTGGCCACCGGCGGGACTGGGAGCGCTCCCCGCGTCACCGGCGCTCCTCGGGGCGCTTGGGCACCTCGTCCCGGCAGCGGCGGGGGAATGGCACCGCCACGGCCCCTGCGGGGAGCACAAAGGAAGGATCACTCCGACCTGTATCAGGGAAGACAGGAATGCTGCCCCATTTTTAAAGGCTCTCACATTGTTACTACTATTTAAAGCATCATGTAACTCTGGGGTTTTGGCAGCTCCATCGTCAAGCACTTTTAGGCAATATGTCAGGTAGAACTCATATTATGGAAAGGTATTATTTTTAAACCAGACAGTGTCTTTTGTACCTGATCCTCTTAGTGCTTGTACTAATAAAATTCTGAATCGTTGCAATTCACAGGGTTGCAAAATTACTCCAAAGCAGTTTTAGAAGATGAATAAAATGAGGAACCTCTTCTGTTGCTCTCAAACTATTTTACAAGAGCAGTCATCACTCTCATTTTCATGTTTATTGGTGGGTGGGAGAAATGGATTGATAGAAGATATTGCAGGACAGCAGAAACTTGCAAGGCAAAGTAGAGGAAGAATATAAAAGAAGACAAATAGCTTTTCCTCCTGCCTAAATTAGTTCAGCACAAAGGATTGGCAGTGTGGGATTCTACTTTCCCCCACTGCACAGAGAGAACAGAGCATATAGACAAGCATGGAAAGAGGTTTAGCATCCATTCTGGATCTTTCTTGCTGTACAAATTAGTAAGTCAGAAGAAGCTGTTACTGATTAAAACGACTTGTATCTATACCATATGATGAAATAGAAGGGGAATAAATCAGGGTAGCAGTCTGTGAGTTTTGTGTCAGAGCAAGATGCTCCTGGGTGTGCTGTCTTTTTGGAAGACTGTGAATTTCAGGTATATTTGTATACACACAATATAGCTGTAATATGTGTAAAAAGTAATTATCTGGCAAATAAAGTTACACCTAGACTATGTGGCCCTCTCTGACTACACTACTGTTTTGACCAAACATTATATGCTAATGATCATACTGCCTTAGTACTAGCATAAAAGTATTCTTTCTTAGAAATATCCCTTTCCTGTCCTCATAATATGCTCTCAGTTGTTGTCACTCACTGTACCCTGTGACCTGTAGATCAGAAAATCTGAAACAATATAGACCATAGAGGTTATTAAAGAAAAATATTTTGGTTTACTGACCAGAGTATCTATATAACTGTCTTATTTATTTATTTATTTATTTAAAACTATGGGGCTTTTGATTATTGCTTACACTTTGTAAAACTATTAACATAACAGTTCAGGTTACCACACCTTGAAGGTGCTGCAGGTGGCACACGGATCCCTCTTCCTCGAATTCCCCGTCCACGTGATGAATCCTCAGAACCGTTCAAATACGAGAGTTCTCTCAGCTGCTCCTGGCGAATTTCATCATTATAATCCTGAAATGCAAAAGGTGAAACTTTCTGAAACTTTGTATTTTGGCTCAGCTGGCTAACCACCCAAACCAGAAATTTCGTGGATGGTATTTTGGTGAATTGTTCTGCATTCCAACTGGTATGCTGAAAAATTGTACAAATGGAAGTGGACAACTACCTGTAATATATGGACAGAAAAATGTGTATGTATGGGTAGTCAAAGTGGTCATAAAGACCATGAACATGCAAAAAGCCTACAAAAGACACAAAAGGCATAAACACAGAGAAATGTATCTGTATGCAAAATGCAAATGGACTTTCACATACAAAAGGTACTAATTTCAAGTGACTTGTAATTAGACAATTTCAGAAAGCCTTTTATTAATATTTTTTTTTTTTTTTTATTTTTGGCAAACTTTCCTGGCTACCTTTATGCACTTAATACACAAATTCTACCTTACATTGCACATTAGCATGACTGGATGATTCAATTCAATACCCATTAGCATCACTGAATGTAACCTTCACTTATTCTGTATATCCTGAAAGGAGTTCTTTCTTTAGGAGTCAAGTAACAAAGCTATGTTTATGATAAAATAATTATTAAATGAAATAAAATAGGCCTATTCCAAGTCAACAGGGTATCGACTTCAGCACTGCAATTTCTGTTGGCTCAGTAAACAGAACACCAGATGAACCTCCTTTTCTTGCTGATACAAAACACAATCACAGCCTCATAAAATGATTTGGGTTGGAAGGGACCTTAAAGATCTAATTCTAAGCCCCCTGACATGGCCACCGTGACGACTTCCTCTTTATTGGAATGCATGACTGGGACAGTTGATCCCTGAATACTGACTGTATCTATCGTTCTCCTCTTCCTTCCAGGGCTCTATCCCACTGCACTCCACCAAGCAGTTCCCTGAAGAGACCAAGGTCTGCTGTCCTCAAGTCTAGGCCAGACCTTGCTGTGCACTCTCCTCCCTGCCCTAAGGCTCTTGAACTCCATCGTTTCATGGTCACTGCAGCCCAGGCTGGCCTTGAGCTTCACCTTCCCCACCACTCTGTCGGTGAGAACAAAGTCCAGTGTGGAGAGTCTCCTCAAGGGCTTCTCTAGCACTTGGAGAAGGAAGTTATCCTCAATGTATTCCAGGAATGCATTTACCCTGCTGTGCTCTCCCTCCAACAGATCTTGTGGATGTTGAAGTCCTCCATGAGGACCAAGGCTTGTGAATGTGAAGCTCCTCTTTTCTGTCTATAGAGTGTCTCATCCACTATAATACATAATAATGGACATGTTAAATTACTTTATGTTTGTCCAAATTCCTTTGTCAGAATTCCTTTCTTTTTAGCTTCCTCCCATTTTATCCAGCTTTTTATGGGCTGATCACTGTACTAAAAGTCCACTGCAGCTGTCAGCTCGCTGGCAGCACAGCTGTGTGACAGCTATTGTTTTAAACCAGAAAGGATTACTGCCTTTCAGCTCTTCCATCCTTCCATCCTTCCCAGGCAACTGCCATTGACTGTCATGCAAAGACCTGAAAATGCATTACAAGTGACACCTCTTTAGCCAACTTAAAGACCAAGCAAATGGTGAGCTGGTCGTTTGGCCTTGCTTGTTCCTTCTCCTTCCTAAGGAGGTCCAGGAAATCTGTTTAAAGATATGATCCTGATCCTGCTGGGTTCTAAGAGTGTAGGTCCGGTCACAATTTCCTTTCTAAATTTCTAGAGAGTGTAGCTGGAGAAAAGTCTATTAACGAAATTCAGAAAAGAACCCTATCTATACAATATAGTGTGTGATAATTGGAGCACAACCATAATTAAAAATAAAATTATTATTTTATTATCAAATCCCTACTTTGCTTATAAAATAGATAATAGCTCTCATTTCATACCCCAACATTTTTTGCACATTTTTCTATCCTTCTAACACTAATGGTTATAAGCCAAAGACATTTTCTAAATCAATGTGCTCTGTAAAATACAGAGGGAAAAATACAGGATCAATGAGATCACATTTACAGAAATTGTTGGAACAGGTACCATCTACTGTGCCCTCTTAATATCATGTGTTATTTATATTGGCTTTACAAGTATTGGGACTTCAAACTTGTTGATTGAGTTTACCCTCCAGATTCCACATTGGTGCTGAGACCTTACTTCATTAATAATGTAGGTACATTCTGTAAGAGGAAAATATGGGCTAAAAAAAAAAAAAAAAAAAAAAAAAAAAAAAAAAAAATGCAAGNAAAGAAAGAAAGAACCTGCAAGGGACAGAAATTGGAATTTCTGTGTTGCTGCTTTAACCTTGCTCTTTTGGAATATTGCTGTATAAATGAATTTCTACTAGAAATTACCTCAAGGAAACTATTATTCCCCCAGGTAAAAATATAATTTAAAATCTTAGTATGGACGAAACAGAAAATCCATATCAAATTCATAATATACAACAAGATCTGCAAAACTTATTCTGTTCTGCAATGCCCTTAGTTTTAGTGTGATGGTTATTTGCTGCACATTCAGTTAAGAAACTATTTTGAAATGACAAGGTAAAGACAGCAAAGTACTCCCAAAGAAAGATGCTGGGACAGGTCTCTTGAAAGAGAATGATTTCATTAAAAATACAACCTTATATAGATAATTTATCTTATGAACTCTTTAAAAAGCATAGTAAGGATCATAATTTCTAGACCTGAAACCTGAAATATTCACCAGAAATGCTCATTTTGCCTCTTCCATTAAACAGAAACATAACACTGAATTAATCTTTCATAGCTGCTACAAGTATAGCTAGAGTCAGGGTATCTATCCTGATGAATATTTAATTGCATCTGAGTTCAGAGCCCAGCACATGAGCAAAATTATGCTGCTGATGTTTTGTATATATCTAGTCCCAAGAAAGAGTACATGATGTTTCAAGACATACCTATATTGAAAGAAGTAAAAGGAAGTAGCTACATACTACTATGTAGTATATTTTGTTTCAGGAAAAAATAAACAACAAAAAACAACCAATTTTTAAGTTAAAACAAACTCATGAATAATGTCCTGTAGTTCATCGTTTTTTGTATTGTTTTCTAATAGTCTTATAGTTATTCTTACAGCTGATAATCTACATTAACCTATATATTTTGCTCTTGTTTATATCCCTAAAGACATTACTACCTATAAACAGCTTTTTCATCTGCTGCTGATAAGGAGGCTGCAATCCACTTGTACCATGGTGGTCAGTGTTTACTAACTGTGAGCTAACCACCCATGCTCATGACTGTTCACCTAAACATACATCTTGACTTTAGAAATGTGAAGGATTTTCAACAACAGCAACATTGTAGCACCCAGGGCCAGCATAAATTTCCATGTTTATGTAAATGGCTAAAAAACAAATTAGGTGTTTAGAAAGAACATTCAGTAGTCCAGAAAACATCGGCATGTTTAACCAAAATTACCACAATTACGTTTATTAATGAAGGGTTGGAGTGATTAATTAGGTTGGTTGCATTGACTGTTGTAGGACCAAAGGAAACCCATGTGCAGGTTTTCCAAAGGCAGTCAGGGTCTGGCTGGGGGCAGCTCACCCCCAGGCCTTTCTGGAAGCACTGACAGGGGGTGCTGCAAAGAAGGGAAAGCACATAAGCTGCTAGAGAACTCAGTAAGACATTTTGGTAAAAAACAAACAAACAAACAAAAAACCCAAACAAAAAACCTCCCAAAACAAAAACAAAAAAACAACCCAAACAAAGCACCAAAAATCAGAAACAAAAACCAAAAACATGGCAAAGTATGATGCAAATGAAAGGGTAAGGCATAGAAAGACCAAAGGGATTTGGGGAATATATATCTATCATTATCATAACAAAGGCTCATAGAAGTCAAGGATAAATCAATCCCTAAAGGACTGTGATCTCCTGTCCTGATCTACTATGCCCATTTAAGTTCTATTATAATTCTATTAATAAATAGCATTACTCTTATCTGTGACAGCTGAATTTCATTCTTACCAGATAGTTAGGGGAAGAGTAATTTAGGTTACATTCCAACTACCTTAAGAATGCAGTTATACATGTCAAATCTAAAATGATAATCACAATATTTCACACTGACAATTTTGAAGCATGAATAGGGCACACTCTTTCATTCCCATGCATGTAATATCCTCTGAAGCTCTGTGTTGCCAGCATAGAGCACCACATTCCCAGACATATGTTTGTCCATCCTGCCATGCTCTCTCCTGTGCTCAAGCAGCAGAAAGGGAACAAGTGATGGATTTGGACTCCTGCAGCATTTCTGCATCCTGCCCAGCTCCTCACATCAGCAAAAGAATTCCAGGGCTCTGTGTACTTGCACAGATTCACTGAAGCTAGACATTCTCCCCTAAATTCTGTTGATGCTGCCTTGGGGCTATTTTCAGGCAGCTTAAATTCCAATTAGGCTAAAATTTCCATTGAGTACATGCTTCAGAAAACTCACAGCCAGAAAATGGGACACAGAAGACACACTGAAATTTAGGTGGAGCTAGGTGATGGGAATATAGCCCTTTTGTTTTGTTTGGTTTTAGATAAGTTCTGATTTTGGACACTCAAAAAGACATTGTCCACATGGTCCCTTCTGTATACGGGGAAGCACTAAAAAACACAGTGAAAATAACTGGTGATGAGGAATTCCTGAGTCCCCCTTCTTTGTGTTCTCTGTGGCTTTACAATGGTAAACTGTACTATCTTCAGCTTCAGAGCATAGTGAGAACCACTTATCTGGACTCATGGGGTCAGGATCTGCAGTTCAGGACACTGAAGAGACCAAGAACCCCGGAATTCCCACTTTTCATTTGAGTGCTTCAATACCAAGCTGTTACAAAAAAGAATACTGCTGGCTGCTCAGTACTTCAAGTACCTGACAAACTAAATCCTGAGCTGACAAGAGATATTTGGCATTTCCTGTTACTTTTTTGTATTTTAAAATCCTGTTCAAAGACTCCAGTGCATTCAAATATAAACATACTGAACTTCTTCCTGCACATATCAATAGCATTTATCAGTGTCAGGTTAGGTAACTTAGAACAATTGTGCTTGGTAGATTGGATAGGCCTCTCCAACACCTAAAATTTGGGAGAGACAGTGTCTGATGTGGGCATGTAAATTAGTTGCTACTCCTGGTATCAATCCAGGCTGAGGGAATGAATGGATCGAGAGCAGCCCTGATGGGAAGGACCTGGGGGTGCTGGTGGATGAGAGGCTGGCCTGGCAATGTTAACTTGCAGCCCAGAAAGCCAACCCTATGCTGGGCTGCACCAAAAGCAGCGTGGCAGCAGGGTGAGGGAAGGGGTTCTGCCCTTCTGCTCTGCTCTGGTAAGACCCACCTGCAGTGCTGCATCCATCTCTGGGGTCCCCAGCATCCCAGAGTACATGGACCTGTTGGATTGAGTCCAGAGGACAGACACCAAGCTGCTCAGAAGGCTGGAGAACCTCTGCTATGAGGAAAGGCTGAGAGCTGTAATTGTGCAGCCTGGTAAAAAGAAGACTTTGGAGTGATCTAATTGTGTCATTCCAGTACCTGAGGGGAGCATATTAGAAAGGTGAAGAGACTTCTTAAAAGGCCACAAAATCACAGGACTACTTTCAAACTGAAAGAAAAGGTTTAGATTACATATTAGGAAAAATTCTTTACTGTGAGGGTGGTGAGGCACTGGAACAGGGTGCCCAGAGATGTTGTGAATGACCCATCCCTGGCAGTGTCCAAGGCCAGTGGGGCTCTGAACAACCTAGTCTAGTGGGAGGTGGTTGGAACCAGGTGATCTTTAAGGTCCCTTCCAACCTAACCCAACCCAACCTACTCTATGATTTTATGAACTGCATCCTTAAACTTCATGCTCTGTCTTTCTAATACTAATTTGAAGTCTGTTCAAAACATGAGATTCATCTGTAGATGAGCCCATGCCCAACTAAGCAATCCCTACAAAGTCCATCAGAACTGTAGGAACTGGCTCTAGCCCACCTTCCCTGGGTGTCTGATGGGTATGGCACATGTTCTCAACAGTATATGGAGGAGCTCAAACCCCACAGCTGTTTTGATGTTCCTAGATAACACCCACTCTCTCTGAACCCATTTTTTAATGTATATGCATGGTTTCCTGGTTACCTACAGTCAAAACCATCTGTTAGGATAACTCTGCCTGTTCACAGATTGTTCTGGTTATCACACCAGAGCATAGGTGCCAGGTAATGATGGGTTTAGTTGGACAGCCTGCAGTGCACCACAAGTAACAAAGCTTCTGCCAAAATGACTCCAATACCGCATTAGCAACACATCTCTTTGCATTTGCCCATATATATTGGCATTCAAGGCCATTTTGTATGCATGCAGTTCTCTGGCAGACCCCAATAAATACAAAAAAATATAAATATATTCCATCTGAGCCCAAGGAAGAAATTACTTTCTCTAAGCAATCAGCAGCATAGCCAGATCCATAGTCATAAATGTTATGCACTTTCACTTGCCCCGTATGCAGAAAGGAGCTGTCTTCACCTGCTTACAGTCAGCCTGAAAAATAAACCTTAATTGTGTGGATCACCCTTAGAGATGGAAACACATAAAACAGACCATACATTTCTTTCAGTAGCAGTTTGAATGTGTTGCAGCCAATATGAGTTTCAGCATCTAAATGCCTGTGGGCAGAAAGCAAGCAGACATAAGCTAGAGCCACGTACACTTGCCTTTGAGGTTAGTTGACAGCTGGGGGATTTGTCAGCTTGCCACAGAGAGCACTCACCCAAGCGTGGATGTCATTTTTCTCTTTGAGCATGCACAATTAAATCTGCCTGGCATCATCAGCATGGGGCACTGCTCCCTACAAGCAGTGTGGAAGGGAGGGGGGTGTTTGCTCCTCGGCATCTGAAGAGAAGCTGCCAATCCCCGGGTGGAAATTGTACATAGGCAAAGTGCTAAAAAACTTTGACCCAGATATTTTAGTCTTTGACAGAACAGAGCAAAATAAGTCTTGGCTAATTGTATAATCAATTTAAATTTTGTTTTTCATACTAAAGAGACCTTTCAAGAAGATTATTGCAGTTTATATGGAAATGCTGTTAACCACACAAAATAATCACACTGAAGATGGGTACATGGCTTTTGAAAAACTTGCAGAAACCTGTATTAAATTTCAGCCATTTACCCCAATTTGTTCCACCCCTCTTGCTCACAGGCCCTACACAAATGGATACTGTGGTCTGTAATTCATTCAAATGACAGCTATGCCGCCACGGAAGTTGGTTAGCTGACATCTCCTGAATTTAATTCCAAGTGAGCTCTGGCTGCTAGAGACTTGTGCTTATTTGCAGCTGTTGCTTGAATGAGACTTATAAGGGAATTGGTAATATGAACAGAGGGCATATAGCAGGCCACAGAAGGGTGGTGTAGCCACCTAATCCTAAAAAAAAAAAATATTATGGTTTCCCCTGGGATGTTTACACTGGCCTCTAGGAAGGAAGGGATGTGATATGGATGGTCTTCCTCCAAGCAGGGAGAGGAGTAGGACTGTCATTGTTCTCCAGCTGTTTGCTGAAGCTCTGCTGTTAATGAGATCATTACATGCTCTTAAGGCTGGCGTAACAGTCTGCTGTAATTTGCTTTGAAGCCAACACAAGCTATACATAGTACATATGCAGTTTTTTTTTATCCCAGCTATGCCAGGTGAGACCCAGATTGCCTCCTGCCAGCTGTAGGTTTGCAGCTTCCTAGTCAAGGATAACAGGGACTGCAACAGCAGCCAGCAAAATTCAGACATTTTTTTCTTTTTCTTGTTTAGTGTGCCTGTCTCATCCAGCCTGGCTACAGCCATGCTCCCTCAGTCCCATGTGGCACAGTAAACAAAACATGCTGCTCCACCTGAGGAGACTAGAAAGGGCAGCCAAGAACCAGAAGCCTGAGCAAGAAAGTATCTTACTACAGGTCTGTGGAGTGCCCTTTCTTTTACAGCTTCTGAATCATATCGGAACTTTAAAAAGTCCCATTAGGTGGTAATCTGTACAGGTTGATAGCATATAATACATTGGAACTGAACTTGATACATGACACAAGAACTAGTTTTTAAATCAACTTTTATGTTTTTTACTTATTGCAATACAGGATTATAACATGAGCTGTCCTTGGAGTAAGGACTGACTTGGCAAGCACTAAGTCTATTTTACAGATGCAGAGCAGAAATTTCTGAATAATTCTGCTAGAATTTACTGAAATCTATTAATAACCATAACTCAGGAAATAAAGAATACCTTAAATTTCAGTTACCATAGACCCAGTTGTAACATCCTGGGAGCAGAAGCTGGCAGAAGGGTGATTTATTATAGTCAGCACTCTCTTGACAGGGAAGCTGTGGGAATGGTAGCATGGCCTGTGTGTTTGGTCCTCCATTTTTCTAGAAAACTGGTTGTTCCAGAATAACCCAGGTTCTAGTCTAGATTCTGCTGCATGCAGGACCCATTAGGAACCCTGAATATCTCTTTGATCATCCAATTTAGCCATAGTCTGTGTCTATGAAGTTTGGTTTTTTTTGGCTTAGAATAAACAAGACCACCCAGGTCACTGATGAATGGAGCAGCATTGTCTCCAGTCCTGATGGCACTGCACCAAACCATCACTGCATGGCGCAGCTGCTTGGCAGAGAACAAACGGGTGGCAAAGCTGGACTGACAGTAAGAGAAAGGATGGAGACAGAAACTCCTTCTGGGAACCTCAGGCTGCCACGAGGGCTTGGCTTTGGAAGGCGGCAGCAGTGCCTTGGCATTTTCCCTAGCCAGAGGTTGAGACAGAAAACAAAGTATCTATTTCTCATGCACTCCTCCTACACAACAATCTGGCTAACCCAAACTAAACAGCATAACACATCCCATCCAGTGCCAAGACTTTTTTTTATAGTAAGGGGAAAAAAAAAACGGTACATGCTGGGAAGATGGTCTGTAATAGCATCATAAAAATACAAGAGCAATTTTCACTGCTGGAATCAAAGATATTTTCAATCTGCTTGGTTTGAACTTCTATAATCTAAATTAGTTTCACTGCTGATAGATTTATGGATAGCCAGTGTAACAAGACAGAGGACAATCACAGGAGAACAAGGAGGTATGCAAGGAGTCGCCCTCTCCATACTAAATTCAATAAGCATGAGGAGAAGACAGTGAAAGGATGCTGCTATTGAATCCCAGGATATTCACTGTCTGAACTGTCACAGAAACTAAAATACTAAAATAATATACATTTAGCTTTTTGAAGTTTATGCCTAACTTCATGTGAAAAATATATAAATTAATTTTAAAATAGTGAAAGGAAAAGAAACGTATCAAACAAGAAAAGCTGAAATCATGACAGTGGAAAACCAAAGCAAATAGCAAGCTCAAGAAATTAGCAATAAGTATGTAGGTTTTAAACAGCTGATTTAATCATCCCGTTAGAAAGGTATGCATCAGATGTCAGATGTTTTAAGTTTGATTTTTTTCAGAATGAGATTTGAGACAAAAAGAAAGATTACTAAGGAAATAACAATGAGTAACAAGAGGTAGAAAATAATTTACAAAGGAAAGATTAGACCACTAGACTGTACCAAGTACAGATATACTCCTTCCCAAATGTCTCTCTGCTCTCTTTAAAATACATGGTATATTAAAGACTAAGAATGAAATGTATATAACTGAGTAATTAATGCAGCCAGATCTAGGTGAAAGTACTGTCAGAGTTTCAAGTTAAACAATTTAATATAACCATGATAAATATGTAATCAGTTCTATATTAGTTAAGTTGAATATATTTTATTTTACTATTGCATAAACCCTTTAAATACATTTATCCACCAGAATATTTATGATGTCTCCTTTTTTTTCTCCGTAGCATGTGTTGAAGAAGGTTTTGAGGTATTGTAACAGAATTGGCACCTTTTTATTTTTTCTGTTAATGGAATATTATCTAATTCCTGCTTATTACCAGGTGGCAAAAAGTCTTTTTGTTTATCACATTTCCTCATGGCTGCTGTGTCTACCCTATCCCTCCCCAGGTGGCTGCACAAGAAGACGAGTTTCAGGTCAAATACAAACTCTGCAGGTTCAAGGGGAAAAAGTGAAACACGTTCCGTGGCTGAAGGACCCGCTCACTGAAAACATCTGAACAGAAACAACTGAAGATAAAGCCCAACTATTAATCCAAGAAGTGGCAGTAAAGCAGAGGAAAAGATGTAGGCTGTCTAGATGTGGAATGCTGCCAGAAAACTTACAGGTAAAAACGTCTATTTATAAACAACATCCAGAAGCAGAAAAACAGCTTCAATCAGCTTCTAAACAGCTGCATTTATAGCAAGATATTCCATTTAGTATATGGGGGTCTGTATTTCATCCCAGCTTCTGCATTCACTCTAGTGTTCCTCCAAATATGATATATTCCTGCATCAGGTAACCCTAATGATATTCACTGGGCACAGAAGCAAACTGTATTCTCAAGAGGAAAAAAAAACAGAGGCATACTGAGAGATGTAAATGCCATAGAAAGAAGTCAGACTTAACTCTCATATTTTCTTCATAATACTAGATTCGTTAGCATATAACTTACTCAACTCCATTTCTGAGGCTCCAATTCAGTGTATTTTCTTAAAAATGGTTAATTTTTCTTGAAACATAACATGATGGAATTTATTCTAAATGTTTAATAAGTTTCATGATGATAATCTTGGAATTGAAGATTAAACTCCAGCTTCCTGATATCTGAACACATTTCCCATAATAAAAGAAAAAATATTATTCAATACTTTCCTATAATTTCCAAGAAATGTCATCAGTATTTATACACGGTATTGAAATGGAAAACTGCACTCCATACAGTTTTGCACTTGCAAACATTTAAACATTTTTTAACAATACTTACATTTTAAAATATTTCTAATATTCATATTATATATACATATATTTACAATATTTAAATAATGGCATATAAGAACATATATGGTTGTCCTCCCTTCTTATTATGAATATGCATAACTGAAATGTATTAAAATGTCCAGATCTCTTTGAAGCTACTAATTTGGACCCTTATCAAAGAAAAGTCTTAATAAATTTAATTCTGTGCTATGAATCAGAAATCCACAAAAAGGGGATTATTAAGTTACTTTATTTTTTATTAATAGAGATGATTTTTTTCTTTTTCTTATAGCAGAAATAGCACACATGATAATTGGGTGAAAGGCAAGAAATCCTCATTGAACTTTTTCCAAGGCAAATGTTAATCACTCTTTTATATTAGAACTATATTCTTCAGTCTTTTCTAAATAGTTAAAGCAAGAAGTTTCTGTAGTTGTTTATTAAATCCGTACGAAAGCAAATATATTTAAAATATAGCATATATTGACAACTGGTTATTAAGTCAATACTATTAATTAGTAATACAGGTAACACTATCCTATCCACAAATTTCCTTTCCTAAAGTCACAGTCTGAACTGGGATAGTGAAAATGTGTTTGAATAATTACGAAATGAGACTTAAAGTCTCACCTTTTCATTTTTAATCTTAAAATACCAGGGCAGGCTAAGGAGGTGTTACATGAGTAAGCACAACTCCTGTGCCCTGAAGAACTTTGCTGATCCCAGTGCCACTTTAAAGGGACTCACTCACTAATTCCATCTGGAAGGTGGATGCCAGCAGCTGCTAACCAAGTGCCACATAAGCTGAATTTTCCAAGCAGATTTCCCATTCAGCACAAATGTGGAATGTTTGTTCAGAGCCCATGCGTGAGTGCCACTGACTGCACCTGTGTCTGGGACTTCAGGGCAGTTCCCTCACTCATACAAACCCCACAAACACACCCAAACCAGGCACCCTGAACCTCGCTGTCTGATCACCTCGAGTCTCACCCCATTTCACTGCAGAATCACAAATGGGGTTGGAAATCAACCCTATATTCTTGACTATGAAAAAAGACCCCACTGATTTCAGTGCTTTTCTGTGACTAAAGCTGGGAAAGGTGGTAAATTGTGGAGATACAGGGATTTTAGTCATACAGCTAAAAATGTGACTTCATTTTTTTTTTAATCTAAAAATAACAGGTAGTGCTAATAAGCCTCAGCTGTGATGTGAATACAAAAAGTTTTACCTGAAGGATGATTCATCACCAGTCTTCTATAGTGGTGAGCTATCTTAACATCTAAATATACGTAAATATCTGTCACCTTACTTTGCATGTTTTCCATCCAAAAAATTATATAGACTTCCAGTGGAATTATGTGGAACTGAACACAAGTGATTGTGAACCCATTAGTTCCAAATTATTATTTAACCTTAATTAACCCAGTTCTACATTACTGATTTTAGAAGCATGGTGGAAATCTGTGCTAGACATTCCTTCTGGTTTTACAGTCAATTCAAGAAAAATGTTCTATATTTAAATAAATGTTTCAAGTTTAGGACAAATAAATACCTCACCTTTCAATATAATAATTCATTTCATCATAGAAAATATGAGCGGACACTAACAAAATAAAAATAACTGCATCACTTGTTCTTTTGAAGGAAAGAGTGCTATAAATGGAATTATCTGAGACTAATTTATTTTTTTTGTAATTCAAATAATCAACTATTTTAACTGAAATGTATTTAATTAAAACCAAAATATATTTAATTTAATTTAATTTAATTTAAAGTGTTTTCCATGTGTTTCAATGATTAATTTGGATAGGCACTGGATATCAATGTCTCATTATGCATTTATATTCAGCATAGCAAGCAAAGGCAAACACATATTCTTCAAGGTGCTGAGTTTTCTCAGTTTCCAGTGGCTGCAACTAATCCTACTTAGCAGAAAAGGTAGATTATTTTATCGAACTTAAGCTTTCCAGACCTGGGGTTTATGAGATTAAAGTCTCCAATCCAGCTCTCTGCTGAGCAGGTCTCAATAACCCAGAGTTATTTACACTCATTACCACTTGGGCTAAGTGGTTTAGGTAAAAACCTCATGATTCTCCTGGATTCCTTAAACATTCTATAAATAACCTGGGTTGAAAATTTATGTCTTAACCTGAAATTTTGATGTCCAGGCTTTCCTGCTATCATGCCAGAGCCTCACTAAGGCATGCTGAGAATTAACGTACCTGATATTGCTGTTAAAAACCCAGAGTTTTTTGATCACTCAAATTGGTGATTTCAGGGAAATCCCTGGAAAATTTTAACTGCTCTCAAGTCTGCCCCTGTATGTCTGTTCACGAGCATATAAACCATTAGCTTTCTTTTCTACACACAATAACAATGAGAAGACAGATATCAGACATCTCTTCTTGCCTGTACTCTTTCCTTTGAGCATCCTTTATCTCTGCTAAAGGAGGAATTCGACACTAATTTTGAAAAAAACGCTCTCTGGACAATCATCATCATCATCATGTTCATGCTAACTGCATGATTGTGAATTTATTTTTATTTTTAAATATTTGGAGAGCTCTGCCCTTTGTCCCAGGATTCTTCAATCTCAAGAGCCCCCAAAAGCAAGTCAATCCTATACTTCCTTCTGTAAAAAGAAGCAAAACAGAAGCAAAACTTTAAATAATTTAATTTCAAGTGGTTCATCTTTTCTCTGGAGATTCTGGACTCTGCTGTAATAAACTGCTGCCCTTGAATGTCTTTTATGCTCCTGAAGTATAGTGAGAGCTATGATCCATATCCTTATGAAAAGGATTTTGAAGCAAAAATAAGCAGAGAGAGCTCTTAGAAGAAACTTTTTTTGAATACTACAATACATATTACTGACCAACAAGTTAGTTTTCCTCTCTTACCAAGCATATCCCCCAGTTTTTCCAATATTTGGAAATCTCCAAACAAGTCTTTCTTAGTACAAGCCCAGCCTTACAAATGCCACATTTCTGTAATGGTCTGAGAAGTGCACTAGGTCTTTGCATTTGAAGTGGAAATTTCACTTGAATGATAGCCTTCAGTTCATTGGGTTGATTTCAGATTGGCAGAGATCAAGTGTCTGGAAGAATGTTTGTAAATGTATCAGTTCTTGTTGAACATTTAGGCATAAACCCAGATGTAAAGAAATTAAACATACACCATAGAAATCTATCCAGCTTGTTTTCAAAAACTGCCAGGTGCTCTGCACAAACCAGGAGAATTTCACATTTCTCCAGGTTTTTTTTTAATTGGCAAAGTAATCTTACCTTCTTATCTCTTTAGAGCCTTTTCCCAGCACCAACTTAAAATATCCATAACAAAGCAAAAGGCTGTATGTGCTACAGAATGCAATGCAATCCACCATCAACTCAGTTTTATACAGTCAACACAGTAATGTGAAAATGTTGCCTTTTCCCCATATCTTTTTTTAAACCAAAACATCTGATCAGAGCTCAGGGACTGGTGGAAGACTCAAGCATGACTAATTAGAGTATGTCTTCTCTATCCCATTGTGTCTCTTGGCATCGTGTAATTTCAGAATTTTCTATTTCCCCAAACATCATTTACAGTTAGTAGAATTATAATTTTGTTCTCTGTTTTTGGAAAAAAATCACTTGTTTCTTCCTAATTAACTCTGACTAACATTTTTATTCCTTTGCATCAGGGCCACAAGTTTGAAGATTTGGAAAAGAGAATTTCCACACATCACCTAGAAAAGCCCCGTAACCCCATTAAGGCATCAGTTTATTAAGCATTGATGAGTATTTTTAAGTAGAAAATAATTTTTAGAAAGAGGTGAGCAGGTGAACTGGTATTTTCAAGGGTCTGGGTGTGAGCCCAGGCATTGTGATGAGTGGCCCAAAGTTCAGCATGAGGCAAGTCACAAATGCCGTGTGCCAGGGGTCAGCGCTGGGTCCAGCACTGCTCAGCCCTCCCTGTTCATGAGTGGATGATAGAACAGAGCACTCCCTCAGCAAGTCCACAGGTGACACAGAACAGGGAAGAGTGGCTGATACAACCACCAGAGTGGTTGTGCCACCTCTCAGAGAGATCCTGCTATGCTGAGAAACGGGCAAAGAGGAATCTTATAATTTCAGACAAGAAGTGCAAAGTCCTACACCTGGGGAGGAATAATGTAGGCACCAGCACCTGCTGGAGGCTCAGTGTCCTGAAAGCATTTTCCTGAAGCTTTGCAGAAAAGGACTTTGGGGTTCTGGTGAACAAGCTCACCTGGTATCAGCAATGTGCCCTTGTGCCAATGGCTGGCATCTTATACTGTGTTAGGAAGAGCACTGCCAGGAGATCAAGGGAGGGGATTATTCCTGTCAGCTCAGCACTGGTGAGACCACAACTGGCTGTGCACAGTGCTAGACTTCCAAGTAGAAAGAGACAGAGCTACTGGAGTGAGTCCACCATAGAACCATGAGATGATTAAGGGACTGAGGCACCTTTCACATGAGATGAGGCTATGAGAGTTGGGGCTGTTCAGTCTGGAGAGCAGTAGGCCTAGGGGGATCTCATCAATGTACAAAAATATCTGAAGGGAGGGAATGAAGAAGAGGGAGCCAAACCCTAGTCAGTGGTGACTACTGATAGGACAAGAGGAAACAGCAGCAAATTTAAACATATGAAATTCAATCTGATCATGCAATTTTTTTTTCCTTCTGTGAGGATTCTGAACTGTGGCAGAGGTTTCCCAGAGGTATCATGGAGTCTCCATCTTTGGAGATATTCAAGACCTGTCTGGACACAGTCTTGTGTACCTGGAGGGGGTTGAACCAGATGACCTCTGGAGATCCATTCCAGCTTCAACCAAATTCTTATTCTGTGAAAAGAAGTCCTATGTTATAAATTATTTGATGACTTAAGAGCAAGTTTCAGGTTCATACTAGGAATCCATACAAAATTCTGCTGCTGAATGACTCATTTCTTATGCTGAATCACACACTCTCAAAATGTGGGCTGAAGTAATTTTGAAAAAGAGTCTGTTCAGCTGTCATCACACTCTCCAACAAATGTAAATTAATTCACATTCACAGAATCACACCTCCTGTAAGATGCAATTTAATCTTCATAGTAGTTCTCTTTCTTTTATGTCCGAGATTTTCTTGCAATGCAAGTTTCAGATCATTACATTGGAAAATGCCCAGCTAAGACTTGCTAGGGTTTTTTGCTGTGTTATATTTTGTTAATGCAGCCTGTATTTACAGCCATGTTTTGAAAGCACACGGTCATGCAGACACAAAAGACTGGAAACACAAAAGACTTTTTGCACAGAGTTGTTAATCTGCTTGTTCCTCATGCAATTGTGTGTGCCTGTACTTGTACACATCTTGTATTCACAAACACAGATTTTGCAAGGATTTTTCAACATGGTACATTTCCTTTTCCTGTTTCTAAACACAGTTAGAAGTCAACAAAGTATCAAACTTTTGATTCAGCTCAGAATGTGTTTCTAAACTACACCAATGAAAGGAAAACTAGTTTTCAGTTCAAATGCCCATATAAAATGCAGAAATGCTGCTGAGTCATGTTGGGAGCATACAAATTTTTTGCAAGTGGTATTTGGTATACAGCACTGTCAGTCAAAGAAACATTTTCACAGACAAGCAGGTCTGTCTGCAGTTAAAGGCAAGATTTTAATTGGGAACTTATTTTTACCTTTTCCTTTTTACATCTTTGAATGATATTGAGGCAGCTTCATGAACAATTCAATTCCATGGCATACAAAATCTAAGAAAGCCTAAATGAATACTTAATAAATTTAAATTTAAAAACAAACAATAAAAAAATTCAGCACTGGATTATGCAATTTGTTTCTGGGAATAAAATCCATGGATTTTGTCATTCCCTGAATGAAGTGTATTCTAACTGTAAATATTTCTACTATGTGAGTTGGTACATAAATATGTTTCTATGCTGCCAAATAGTTTGTGGTTTTATTAAAGCAAAATAGAGCTGCTTTATAGCAACAAAGGGCTAAATCCTGCTTTACAGGAAAACTGCAGGGTTTAAAACTAGAAAAGAAGAAATATTTGCAATGTTTTCCATATAAAGTTTAACAAATAGCTTTTATCTTAGCATAATGCCAATGATCTGAGCATACAAGCTACTATAACTAGGACAGGAGGAGTGCTAAAACATGATTTTCACACTAACCTATGAGAAAGATTAGATTATTTTTTGTCTCCTAATGCCTGTGGGTTTGTTTTTCATTGTGGAAATCTGATACAATAGTCTAATTATCTGCAAAATCAGTATCTTCAGAGTTCATCATCTTTGGTTATTTGGCTCTGTGATTTGAATTGTTTGCTATTCAGCCCTGAGTGCTGATGGGGAAAATACAATATTTGCTCCAGTGAAAACTATGGACTCTAGTTGTCACCAGTGATATTACAAGCAATCTTCTAAAGCAGATGTTGGATAATGAATTTCCTGCATGAAGACAGCAGAGTACTGCAACACTCAATACAACAGATGCGTAAGATATGGAAAAATGCTCATCCATTTAAGACACTAATGTGTTTACATAGATTTTTCAAGTAGAAGTATGATATAAATCAACTAAAATTATCAGTACTTCTCATTTTAACACAGATACCAAGTCTTATACAAAATTACAGTTTATATCTTCCACCTTCAAATGGCACAGACCAACAAGATGCAGTAACAAACCAGTTTACCAGTTCCTAATTTGGAATTAGTTATAGGGTTGAGTCCAGCTCCACAGAAAAGTGGAGCACAGTCCAGCTCCATAGAAATGTCTAATAAAGTTTTCATAATTACACTTTTTTTCCCCAGGTATGCTCCTTCATTCTCTACACAGCATACAGCTTTGCTGAAGGATTACCAAGGTTAAATAGTGAAAGGAAAATGGATCTCAAACACACTGCCTTTCAAAAGAATAATTTCATTGCAATGGCTTCCATCTGGATCATATTCACAGATTTTTCTTTCTCTCATCCCACTAAAAAGAGGTTTTTAGTTATGTGAACCATCCTGTAACACTGTTCTTTCTTTTTTTTTCATTTCCTGGAATAAAAGATTAAATTCTAGATGAAGGATAATATGGTAATCATTTAGAACATATAAAATTTAACAATATGCATTTCTTATCAGACAAATTCAGCTTTTTCAGTGTCACTTGAGTCTGAATATAATAACAAGATAATGATGTTTTGTGCTATTACCCTGCATCACTTAATGTCCACTTAAGCTTTCAGATAATAAAATGCATAAGGAAGAGATTTTCCTTCACTGTTTAGCATTTTCTGCCTATGATTAAGTACACGATTACACTGTTGCACTGATTGATGCCAATTCAGCATGAGGACATTTGGTAGTAATTATGTTTGGTTAAAGTATTTAATATTACATGTCATTCCTCTAGGCTAAGAATGCAGTGCTATTTAAAAGCTTGAAAACATCAAACAATAAAACCACATATATATATGTATGCATACATATACATACACATATATGATCATGCATATATAGAGAAAAATACCCAAATATGAAAAGACTTCCACATGATTTGTGTGTTATTATAGATATGCACTCTTCTAGAGAATTTGTACTGCCTGCATAATACAAATAGGAAAATTGAAAAATATTAATCAATTTTCTATTACCTGTTTTTAAGAGAGAATTCCAATGACTTAGTGATTAGCCTCTTTTTTAAAAGCCGCACATTTTTTTTCATTTAGCTCTCTGCTGATAGGATATTTACTTTAGTGATACTTACCAACAGGTTTGCTATCATAGTACCCATATTCAGACATTAGTTATTTGAAGAACAACACTAAAAGATCACTATTCTGTATCAAATAGTTATTATATCAGAATTTCCATAATAGAGAAGGAATCTGAAAATAAAGAGTTTTTGTTATATCACTGTAACTTAAAGTTATTTCGATCATCTGTTGTGTACTTAGACATAATGCTCACATTCTTCTTTGTGACTTTTATTTTAATCTTTATTTTCTCAATTTGGTTTCTTTGAGTATTTTCCAGCTACACTAACTGGCAGTGCTCTGCCCTGCAACAAGTGAATGGGTCCATGCATATTCTTATTTGTACTATGCAAAGTTGGCGCTACAGCTGGAGCTTATTTGCATTTATGCAAATCAAAACTAAGAAAGAAACATAGTTAGGACTTGTTGACTGACCCTTCCCTTACAAGTTAATTTTTAAAATTGCTTCCAGTTTTGCAAGTATTTAAAATCTGATTAAACATGTAAACAAAGTAAACATTTAAGTGAGTAACATGTGGATGTGCAATGTCTGTTTCTGCCTGGAAGTGTAAATTGTATTTGTCTTCAAAATAAAATATGCATAATATATGAGATTATGGGAATGGTTTTGAAATATGTCCTTTGGTAGCAATATTTACCTGAATGTGCAGGAATTTTCTTTAAGAAAGACATTGTAAGAGTAGATAGAACAAAGTCTTTTAGAGACCTTCTAAGACAGTCTTTAACTAAACTGGACAAGAATCTTGAGCAGATTGGAAACCTTAGGGCAGAAAATGTCCTCACTAAAGGACAGATATATAGTATCTGATCTATCAACTTATCTTTTATTTTGCTTCTGGTTTTGCTGTTTTCCTGGTTCTTTCCGGTTGATAGGTGTATATTAAATAGATCGGTTTGCCTTCTGTTTAGTGGTACATGTCTGTGGTGAGTTTGATGTTGTGGGGTTGTTTTTTTTTTTGGTTTTTTTTTTTTTTTTCATTCCTTTAGTATAGAAAAATTTGTGGTTTATTCAGTAACTATATAGGAAAAGTATCAGCTATACCCCATGCTAGCTATGTAATACAGCAAGATTGCTCATTCTTTCAGATCTCTTAAATCTATTAGCCTTACAGGAAGGATATGTAAAAGTTTTCAAAGGCCAAATTCCAGGAACTCAAATACAGTCCAAACTACTGAACACGTCCATGTGATGTCTGTCAGGCACTGGCCATGAAGTGACCTTGGCAGAGCTATTTACAGCAATGTTTTAGATGCATGATCTAACCTGGAGCAAATAAAAAGGTATTTATCACATCAGAGTCTGTGTAAGTAACCCCTCTCACTCTTGGACTTCGGCTCCCACTCATCAAAGTTCAGAAAAATATCAGGAAGCTTTAATAATTTCAGTTTCTGTTACTCAAACAGAACAGGTTTGTTACAATGAAATAAAAAGCTATGTCTGCATTCATGGAAATGAATCAGCTGACAAAAAATGTTTGCTATAAAGGTTTCATAATAGTTTTAGGAAGACTATGTGACATAATACAGAACAAGAATAGATATTATTATGATGGAGTTGCAACCCATTTATGTTCTACAGTATTGTAATGCTCTTCCTTTGCTTACTTGAACACTTGAACATTTAAAGCCAGTGATACATACATTTAAAGCTAGTGAAAAACACAGGCTTCTTGAGTTTTACTCTGAGGCTGATGGAATAGTCATCATTGATTAAACGTGGCAGTAGAAGTAGCTTCTTCTTAGGTCTTCTATAGGAAGCAACACCATATGCAAATACTTGTTAGGTAATTTTTGTTCAGTGATATAGAAAAGGTTGAAGATTGGTTTTCATTACAAGTTACATTTATTTTTCTACCTAACAGAAAAATCTGAGGAAAGTAAACCAGGGAAAGCAACATCTGACTTAAGTGAATTCTCCTAACAAATATCAATCTGAATGCCTTCAACACAAGTTTGAAGAATAGCATATCAGAAGTTATTAAACATTCTTCTAGTAACTACATGAGGTTGTGCCAGTTCCAGTAATCACTGTCTGGCACAACAAAGAAATCCTGGAGTCATAACTTCTTACTAGAAAAGCAAATGTAACATTTCTAGCCTTTCCCCTGGAAAGTCAGAGCTCATAGTGCAATCTGATTGCTGAAAGGCATGTCAATGAAGAAAGGTGTGTTGTTTGAGAATTTCCTTCCCACCCCCATCAAAACACGTGTGAGAAATGCAGTTAAGAAAATCCAGAGGAAAAAAACATTATGTCTTTCTTTAACTCAGTCATATTTTGGTTTGTTTGTGGCAAACTCAGACTGCTACCTAAGTCTGAATTTCTTCCCACTTCTATATCCTGGACAAAAAAAATCTGTTCACCATACTCAGGCCATGAAAAATTTGCACTTATATGAACAGAGAAAAGGAATTTAGCTTGGAGCTACTGGAGATTATTCAGTGAGGAAAGGCAAGACAAAAAAGATGGTGGGGATTATCTGGAGGATAGAGATTTATCAAAATCAGAAAGAGAGGATTCCAGCGTAATCTGCTCCTTGTATTAACAACATGTGCAATCACTTGTACTGGCAGTTTGTTTGCTCTGATTTTTCACATTATCCAGGGGCTATGTGTGTGAAGGTGTGGGTATGCATTTACAATGTTAGTGAGTAACCTTGCAACCTGGTGACACTATCCTCCAATTTCTGCTTCCCAATTATTACGTGGTACAGGTCTGTAACAACTAGCACAAAGCAGTGTTCGTGCTCAGGTCTGCTCCTCCTATACGAACGTAATATTAGAGGATATATGCTGTAGTTTCCAACCTTCACAAAGGACTAGAATTCCTAAACACAAACTGAAGTTTAACATGTACACATACAAGCAAAAAACAACTGAAATAAAACATCAAATGAAAACAAGCAAATTTTTGTTAATTTTTGGTTTAAAATGTTTTTGCTAGTTAATTAACTTGAACCATGAAAATAGTAACAATATTCTTTAATGAGTTTCTTCATTGATTCTGTGCAGCAATAAATTCCTGCTTGTATATTTAATATCTGTTTACTTGAATTACTCTATTTAATACATGTTTATGTGAGAGATTCTTAAATAAAGTTGCTGAGAAATTTAATTTACTGAAAAAAGACTTTTAGTTAGACGTCACTGTTTTGAAAAGCATTACAAACATTAGAAAGAATCACTCTACTCATCAGATGGCTAACAAAATTATTATTATTATTATTATTATTATTATTATTATTATTATTATTATTATTAAACTTGTCACTAAACCTAGAGGCTGTCAATTATAACTACTATCATCTGGCTCTCACTTCTTATTTACATTAGTAAAAGAGAAAGAAGGCAAAAGCATTGATGCTGGGGTGCTGCAGCTGCTGTGGTCAATGAGTAAGCACCACTGGTCTCCAAGAGGCACAGGTTCCCAAACACCAATTCGCTTCCCAGGACTTCTCAAATGCTTCCCTCATCCACTTCTGTTGCAAAACAAGGTAACCTCCAAGTTTATTTTCTATTGAAAAAATGTTTTATTACGGCTGCTGATCTCTGACATACGGTATTTTTTTTCTGCTTCCCCACCTGCCTAATGACGCTGCTGTCCTTCAGCATTTCTGACATCTTAAGAAACAGCCTATTCTTTAAACCCTCATCTCAGCACAAATTTTTGGAGACTTGCTGTTCTTTCCCTGTTCTGTAGAGCACATCAGTTCTGACAACGACAGGAGCTGGCATGACCCAGGCACGGAGCAACAAAGAAATAACTTGCTGATGTTGCTTGTGAAGTTGTGTGAGTCCCAATCCTTCAACTTTTTAGAGGACACAAGTGCAGCCTCCTGTTTCTCTCCTAGAAGCTGCAAGAAAATGAGGCCAGTGATATCTTGCAGTTCTCAATCAGAAAACCACCAATTAATACATTAAAGGAACTGGTATTCATAATGTGTATGCAACTGCACTAGGAGATAGAGGCAGGACAGTCCTAGAAGTCAGAGTACAAGGATGGCAGAAGATTGGGATGGCAGACAAAATATTGAAGCTTCTCTCCATAATTCTGAGCCATCATATGGTAGAATTCAAGCTGAAAGCAAGCATGAATTGCCAAAAAAAAAAAAGCTCTGTAGCAAAATGGAGGAGGTAGCTGCCATCCAGTTCTCACAGCTTGTCTCCTACAGCCCCTGCAATTGCACTGACATGGTGGTGTCTGTGGCAAGGAGCAGCACTGGGGCTGTGAGCCCTGTGCAGCATAAAAGAGACACAGGGCTCTTCCTGAACTGCCATGCATCTGTCTGTCCCATGCCCAGATGGAAACACCTGTAGCTTGGAGAAATTATCTTGCTATTTATAGCCGCATATAGTGTAATTGCACGACGCCCAACAGAGTTATTTAGGCTCTACAATAAGGGTAAACAAGACTGAAATCTGGCTATTTGTCTGAAGGTCAAAGAAAGGGTACTCACTTAAGCTCTACGCTAATCAAACCCCCAAACTATTTAAAATATTAGATGAAAAGCATACATATATTTACATTCAACATGACTTATGATATTTAAACCAGAAAAAGCAGAGAGGGAAGAAACAGATGGTGTACCAAACATCACAAGCTAGTAAACAAGGAGACATAAGAAACAAAGTCACCACAAAATCAAGACCTGTCAAACAAATACTGACCTTAGCAAAGGCACAGACACACGCTCCACAGGCATTTGAGTGCCACGAGGTACATTTCTTAGACAAAGGCTTTCTCAGGTTGTGGCTGTGTCACAGTGACTCCAGCAGCACCTGTTACACTATCTGCATCCTCCCCAGCAGCTGCTCTCTGCCACTGCTATTGTCTGACCTGTCAGTCAGAAGTAAATCTGGCCATGAGTTTTGCAAGGCCATAGCTGTGTGGGAATAATTTCTCCTTCTTTTTCCAGGCACCTCCTCACCCTGTGATCATTCCTTTCTCAATATCATCTTTTTCATCTGGTCTACTTTTACCTTCTGTTAATTTTAAGTATCATTCAGCATTCACATTGTTTGCTAAAGGAAAGAATTAAACGTCTTTTCTACCTCATGGCATTTAGAGGGGACATGGAAGAGAACCACTGTCTGAAATCAGTGAAGTCCCACATACACCACCATTCTGGGTTTGGCATGGCTGAGCTTTGGTACAGGGGTGGCTACAGGCGTGGCTTCTGTGAGAAGCTGCTGAAAGTCTCCTCCATGTCCATCAGAGCCAATCCCTGGCAGCTCCAAAGATGTGTGGCTAGTCAAGGCTGGGCCAGCTGGAAATGATGGTAATACCTCTGTGTTAAGATATTTAAGAAGGAAAAAAAGTTATTTCACAGATGTAATTGTGGCCAGAGAAGAGCAGGGTGAGAACATGTGGGAGGAACAGCTCTGCAGACTCCAAGATCAGAGCAGAAGGAGGTGCTCCAGGTGCCAGAGCTGAGATTCCCCTGCAGCCCATGGTGCAGCCCATTGTCACCCACAATTTTACAGCCTTCTGAGAGGTTCTAAAATCTTCTGATTTTTCTAAAGTTCTTTTTGTGTGTTTATATGTCAAAGTGGAGTCCTTTCAAGGACTCTGTAGGAAAACAATCTATGCTTACATTCCTTTCTCAAGGAGAGACATTTGATGGACTTTTGTCCCCACCAGTGTGGATGGAGAGGTGGTAACTTCTTTATCCAATCCAGGGGTAATCCCTGGAAAACTATAAAACCCAAGTTGTAAAATAAACTTTCTCTTTTCCCTGCCTTCGAGCTCACTGGGTTCTGTGCCTTCATTTCTGCGTCGTCCCCATGGCAGCCCATGGTGAGGCAGCTGTGCCCTTGCAGCACATGGAGGGCCAGGGGATGCAGAGATCCACCTGCAGCCCTGGGAGGAGACCTTCACAGGAGCAGATGGATGCTAGAGAGGAGGCTGTGACCTGATGGGAGGCCCGTGCTGGAGCAGGCTCCTGGCAGGGACCCGTGGAGAGAGCAGCCCATGCTGGAGCAGGCTGTGCCTGAAAGACTGCACCCTGTGGAACAGTGACCCACACTGGAGCAGTTTGTGGAGAACCGTCTCTTGTGGGATGGACTCACTTCAAGAAGTTAATGGAGGATTGTCTCCTGTGGGAGGGCCTCACACTGGATGGAGCAGGGAAGGACTCCTCTCCCTGATCAGCAGCAGAAACAATCTCTGATGAACAGATCATAACACCCAATCCCAGTCTCCCTGCACTGCTGGGGCAAAGAAGTAGAGCTGGGAAGGAAAGGGTGGGGGGAAGGTGTTCTTAAGGTCTTATTTTGCTTCTCATTATCTGGTTCTGATTTTTTCACTAATAAATTCAATTAATAACTCTAATTCTAGTCTCTTTTGCCTGTGATAGTGTCACCCACATTTCTAAAGCCTTCTGAGAGTTTCTAAAATCTTCTGATTTTCTGAGGTCCTTTTTGTATGTTTATATGTTGAAGTGGAATCCTTTCAAGGACTCTGTAGGAAAACAATCTATGCTTACATTCCTTTCTCAAGGAGAGACATTTGATGGACTTTTGTCTCCACCAGTGTGGATGGAGAGGTGGTAACTTCTCCCTCCAATCCAGGGGTAATCCCTGGAAAACTATAAAACCCAAGTTGTAAAATAAACTTTCTCTTTTCCCTGCCTTCGAGCTCACTGGGTTCTGTGCCTTCATTTCTGCGTCGTCCCCATGGCAGCCCATGGTGAGGCAGCTGTGCCCTTGCAGCACATGGAGGGCCAGGGGATGCAGAGATCCACCTGCAGCCCTGGGAGGAGACCTTCACAGGAGCAGATGGATGCTAGAGAGGAGGCTGTGACCTGATGGGAGGCCCGTGCTGGAGCAGGCTCCTGGCAGGGACCCGTGGAGAGAGCAGCCCATGCTGGAGCAGGCTGTGCCTGAAAGACTGCACCCTGTGGAACAGTGACCCACACTGGAGCAGTTTGTGGAGAACCGTCTCTTGTGGGATGGACTCACTTCAAGAAGTTAATGGAGGATTGTCTCCTGTGGGAGGGCCTCACACTGGATGGAGCAGGGAAGGACTCCTCTCCCTGATCAGCAGCAGAAACAATCTCTGATGAACAGATCATAACACCCAATCCCAGTCTCCCTGCACTGCTGGGGCAAAGAAGTAGAGCTGGGAAGGAAAGGGTGGGGGGAAGGTGTTCTTAAGGTCTTATTTTGCTTCTCATTATCTGGTTCTGATTTTTTCACTAATAAATTCAATTAATAACTCTAATTCTAGTCTCTTTTGCCTGTGATAGTGTCACCCACATTTCTAAAGCCTTCTGAGAGTTTCTAAAATCTTCTGATTTTCTGAGGTCCTTTTTGTATGTTTATATGTTGAAGTGGAATCCTTTCAAGGACTCTGTAGGAAAACAATCTATGCTTACATTCCTTTCTCAAGGAGAGACATTTGATGGACTTTTGTCTCCACCAGTGTGGATGGAGAGGTGGTAACTTCTCCCTCCAATCCAGGGGTAATCCCTGGAAAACTATAAACCCCAAGTGGTAAATAAACTTTCTCTCTTTTTCCTGCCTTTGAGCTCACTGGGTTCTGTGCCTTCATTTCTGCGTCGTATCGTGACATGATAGGGTTTGGTGAGTGATGTTTCCCTGTCCTTACCTCAACTTATGAATTCTCTGTTATATTTTCTTTCCCCCATGCAGCTGTGGAAGGGAGTGATAGAGAGGCTTTGGTGGGTGCCTGGCATCTAGCCATGGTCAACCAACTACAGCCACTTACCATGGAAGATGATGCCATTCCACAACAGGACTTGGAGCTAGAAACATGGCATCCAGCTATTTCAGCATGGATGAATCAACGATCTTGTAGAAAAGGACAAGTGAAAGGGAATGTAAAAGAAAAAGAGTTCCCAAGGACAGTTTAGTATTAACAGTCTTTCTAAAGACTCCTTTTTGTAAAGCTTCTTCTATAAAGATTCATCCATTTTTGTCTCCTGGGAAAACAGTGGAAACCATAAAGATAATACATTGTTTCTGCCCAGTATATATTTTTCATCTTTACTAAAGAGTAGCCTTTTTTCCTCAAGATGATGCATAAATGACCTGCCAATAGTCAACTTGTTACTAGGCCTATACCCTTAGCTGACAAGCATTTCAATACATCTGTTATTTTTAGTGTAGTCATCTTTTTTTTTTTTTTTTTTACAGCTATAGTTTTTTTTTCCCTGCCTACATGGGTCACTTGTATCATCATCATCATCATCATCATCATCATCATCATCATCATCATCATCATCAATCTGTTATGCCTGTTTGATCTCATTTGTCCATGGCCACTGTTTCTTACAAAGGAATCTTTGCTACACTTCAGCAGCAGAAGGTTATGATAATATACCTACCTTTACATATACAGCAGCATATTCATACATGAGGCAACATTGCAGAAGGCACTGCTTATTTTAGCATCTCACACAATATACTATAGTCAACAGTAGTCCCTGTTCTCCTTGAAAACTAATAATGTAAGACTGACAACAGAATTGTATGTCTGTTGAAAGGAAGAAAGGAATTAAGCATAATGTTGTTTCCTGCTCTCTTTCCTCTTTTGATGAAACTTTCTGAGTTGTTACCACAGATTCTTTTCTCAGAATTTGAGAAGGTTGTGAAGTAGATATATTAAGCCCCACTATAGCAGAAAATCACTAGTTAACATAGATCTTTCTCATACATTTATTAGCTGAAGCTTTTTCATTATCAGTTGAGGTCAACAGACTGAACAAGTGGATCATATTACCCACTTAGAAAGCTTTTTATATTTCAAGCTCTTGTACCTAATTTATCCTCAAACTCCCTATGAAATAGGGACAGTAATTAAGTATGATTATGCTACTTTTCCTAATTAGGTAGCGAGTGGCATCAATGTCAAATATGTTCCGTAAGTTTATACAGTGAAGCAAAAGCAGAAATTTTGACCTGACCACAATGCTTGACTACAAGTTCTTGGGCATTTGGAAAGTTACCTAAAAGTTCATGGGGAGTTGATTTGGCTTTTCTTTATGAAGAACATATATGGACATCAGGACTAAAAGAAATAAACCAGCATCACCATTAGTACCCCCTTAACATGCCAAAATTTGCCAGTCAAGTGATACAGAAATCCTACGGGACTGTCCTACTCTTTCCTGCATCTTCACCATCCACTAAAAAGTTTACCTCTCCATAAACAAATTGCAGAAGATGGAGAAGTTAAACATATGTAGCATAAGTACAAGTGCAAAATACTTTCTTTTATTCCTACTAATTACTACAACAGCCTTTTTTTCCCCCCTTTTTTTAGCATACTTATGAAAGTAAATACTAAGAGGCTTGAAACAGAAAGAGGAATCTACTCACAGAAGCACAGCTTAAGCATCACTTTCTGCACTGTACATTGGGTCAGATATCATTAGCATAATTGCAAAACAGCCAGTGAAGCTTTCAAAAATTTGAATAACAGCATAAAGGGCAGGTACATTTATTTATAAATTAATTTCCCCTGGCCCTGAAGAGAATAATCATAAAGGGCTCACTTTTCTCTTCTTTATTCAATTGTATCAGTTAAAATATCAATTTACAAAGCACATAATGTTTCAGTTGGGTCCAATAGAAACAGCAATCATTGCTTGCTCTCTTGGACTTTTACTCCCTGGTTTCTGTTATCCCATTAGTAAGTCTTAAAGCCAACCAATGTTTCCAGACTTGAGCTTTATGGGGAAACTCTTCCACATCTCACTTTAATGAATTCTGGGAGATTGTTGTCTGATTCAGACATCAGTCACGTGCGTCACAAAGATGAAAACAGACTATTTTCTTTCTCTAGAGTAGGAAATAGGGCATATCTAACATCTCAATTTCATTTCTCAATTCACAACTGAAAAAAAAATCATAGAAGAAATGGCCACCCTATTTTTTACAATGTTGTGGGTTTTTTTTAAACAAAATTATGAATGAGCTATTTATTAAAGAAAGGAACAATCAGGAAAAAAGTTTTGGGACATTTGGATCCAAAGTTGTTACATCAGGTATTTCAAAAGTTCAAAAGAGATGAATGACTGAGTTACAAGGTTAAGTTAAAGAGACAAATTTAAAGTACGGTTCTTATTTTTAACGGCATATCCAAGAAAAATGATTCCAGTTATGTTACTGTATGATGCAATAAATGATGAAAAGAAAAATCAATTTTGATAGCATTATTAGTCTCACTTCTATGAAGACATCAACTTCCTTTTTTAAGCCACACCAGTTAGAAACCAAAGAAGCTCAGGATACATGTTATTAAACACCAAAACACAAGCTAAGCATCTTCAAACTCAGTTCCTGAAAGTCTTCATTCCCTGTGTGGTCAGCCTAGTGATGAGAGATTTAAATTGCACATAACACAAACAGATCTGCTTTCTTTGGGGATAGTGAAATAAGAGGAAGAAGAGGAGGAGGAAGAGGAGGGAGAGGAGGAGGAGGAGAAGGAGGAGGAGGAGGAAGGGTTGAGTTTCTAACCACACACCAACTCTGGCTTTCCCCTCCTCTTCTAGGAGAAGGGGGTTCAGTCCCCTGGGGTAGATGGTGAGACTGCTGCCACACAGCTCTTACCACTGGGTGTCTGTGTCCCAGTATGCAAAGGAGGCCGTTTACCTTTGCTGCTTACTAGCTGTCTAATGAAATGTGGAAGAGAAGGCAGGAGTGTGGTGGTAGGGCATTCAGAGAAATCACCTGCTCTGGTTTTGATACTATTATATCAATGGCCTTTGTTTTTATGGTCTAAAACATGGACATTCCAGTTTCTCTGCTGAGATCCCATTAATTATTTCACCATCAATCTTTAAAATTGGAATGTTATCCATCTTATTTTTCTAACATGAAAAACCTTTGTTCACAGTAAGACAGTGAAAGCAAAAAGCTTCTGACTTTTGTTTGGTATTCAATCCTTTTCTGTTCCTACTTAATTTCTTTCAGAGGTATCTAATATCTGTCAAAGGTAATTTTTAGCCTTAAGAAGTACTTCTGAAGACAACATGTCATTAGCTTCAGAATGTTCTAATTAAACAGACAGGCATGGAATTTCAGAAACATCTCTAGGGGCCAGTATGCTTTCAGACTGCCCCATAGGGCAGAAATCCATCTGCAGCCCCTGGAGGGACCTCACACTGGAGGGGGGACAGTGTGTGAGGAGCCCTCCCACTAAGGAGGAAGGAACAACAGAGACAACAGGTGAAGAAGAGCATGACTTCCACTCCCCATGCCCCTCCTGCCTGGAGGGGCAGGAGGAAGAAAATTCTGGTTTGAAGTGGAGCCCAAGAAGAAGGATGAGTGTGTTTTGAAAATCTGCTTTTTATTTCTCACTATCCTACTCTGATTTGACTGGTAATAAATGAAACTGATCTCCCCAAGTCAAGCCTGTTTTGCTCATGACAGTAACTGCTGAGTGATCTCTCCCTGTCCTTATCCCAGCCCAGGAGCCTTCTGTTGTATTTTCTCTTCCAGCTGAGGGTCAGTCAGCCCTGCCAACACAATACTGTATAGACTGAGGTAATGGATCAGGTGGACAACAGGTGGGGAAGAGTTTCTGTGGACAATACAACTTCCCTTCTCTTCACACAAATATAGTGAGCAACTTCTCCCCCATTAAAAAATCAAAAGTGCTACAAAAATAAGAGGAAGTTTCATTTAAATGATTTTAAGAATGATAACTTTGTGCTGATGAGTATGTCCTCTAAATTTCTCTCTTCTCAAAAAGCTTGTATTTAGGCACAATCATTTCAGTCAGATTCACCACTGGCCAATAGCAGTACCAAGGAAATGTACAGATTATTCTAATTAAATTACCCAATAATGCTAACAATTAGTCATTTAGATCATTGCTATTCAATAACTGACTGCAGTTTTTCTGATAAAACTGTAAAACAAGAGATTTATGGATAGAGCAACCACAGGCTAAGCAGGTCTGATATTGGTTAATAAAATATGAAAATAATTGGAAAAAATACTCTCCATGCCCTATTTCTTTTGGCACAGAACTGCAGGAAAATATTCTGCGTAGTTAGTGCCAAGCTGGATAGATTTGAATGCTACTTCCAAAATGAGGTATGGCGTTTATGACAACCATCTGCTGAGCTCTCTACCCAATCCTGCAAGTGAAATTAAAATATTGATCAAAACAGTTTCTTTGCAATACTGGAAAATTTAACAGTAGATTTGATACCTACACTTGAATATTATGTCTGCCTTCTCTTTATGAATTTTAGATGATAAAACAAGATTCTTGTGCACACAAGATCAAATCTGCCATTTTCCTTTCAGTTTTCTAGAACATTGAAAGCCATAGACACCAAAAAATGGGAGGAAGGCAGAGTTAGCTCTAAAATTGTGACTACAATTCTGGCCTTTTTCTGGTTTATCTTATCTTGAAAGCAACAAAACTTTGTAAGTTTCCTTTTCTTCTTTTATTCCAAAGTTTTCTTGAGCACAAGTTCTTCTTTTGGCAATAATTCACAACCTATGAAGGCTTAAATGCTACTAGCTCTTCTTGCTTAATTTCTGAACTCCAGGTCTACTGCAGTGCTGTGAGAGGCTCTGCATTATGTATCACTCAAGCCTAGTATACATTTATAGCATCAGGTGTCTCATAAAATGTACCTGTTGGTGTGGCTGTCTTCAAACTGCAAGAACACCTAATTACAGAAGAGCAAACACCACAGCTGAAGCCACAGCTTCCCTGCTGGAGTTTCTGCTCCAGGAGTCTGAGATCAGCTTGGTCAATGGAATTCAGAACCAATTTTCTAGATATGTATGTGAATCCTCAATCCATACTCTAGGAGATGAGTAGAACATCATGGAGGAGTGAAGGCACATACTGCTCTTTCTGTTGTGCTAATAAAACCTGCAGGTAAGAATTTAATATCCCCTAAGCTGAGGACTACTCTCTGAATATGTGTTTTAGTATCAGGATTTAATGTTTAACAACCTTTTCTAAAAGTTAATTCTTATCAATTAGAATTTATTGAAATTCCTTGACAAGAGAATTCGTGTACTTTGGTTTATGCTTTCATAGTTTTTTATATATTTATATTCAGTAATGAGGCCAGAGGGGAAGGGTCAGCCTACCAAAATTCCTGGATTCATCATCATGTTAGAGCTTCTTTTTCTTCTCATTTGGGGAATATTTTCAGTTTTTCTAAGCTTGAAATACAGCAAGTAGAATAATTAAATACCCATCTGTATTTCTGGACTACTGTACAACTCTTTCAGTTCTCTACAGGCAACTGGGGAGGAAGCTCTCCCAATGTGGTGCAGCTACAGAATACGAGTTAATACTAATTCTAAAATTACAAAAAAGAAGTTAGATTTCTTTTAATTTTTTCTAAGTCGTTTAATAATTATGTCTGTGGTCAATGAATTAGAATGTATTTAGGAATTGCCACAGAACAGAGTGAAGCTACCATTGACAAGAGGGAACTGCATATCCCTACAGTTCATCCTCACAATTACTTGACTCAGCACTCCCCAAGTGATTTCACAGCTGCCAACATTGTTGTGACAACATTGTAAATAAAAAGTTTAGCATGACTTCCATATGTTCTCTATAGTCTTAAATGCTAGATTTAAGAATTTTGTATTAATCTAAAATTGCTAAAAATATTAATATATATTTAGAAAAGTATAGAGTAAATATTGATAAGGATAGGAATGAGGTTTACAAAACTAATGAAACAATTTCACAATGTATATCCTGAATAAGGAACTGTAATACAACAAACCTCACCCCACCACTTCCCATACCCCCAACCCAAGTAGCAGATGGCAGTCCATTAAACTAGCAAGAGTGAGGCTGAACAGGTGAAAGAAAATATTCTACTCAACAGGTAGGGAATTTCTGGAACTTTTATTCACAGAAATACACAGAGGCACATGGTATCTGTGGATTAAAAATGGGATAAGGTCATAACCAACTGCTACAATTTGGAGTTGTCATTAATAACTCTCTACTGAAATCTGGACTGGCTTATTTTTTCAGGATGCTGACAAAAATTCAAACCAGTACTGCTTTTAACTAAGCATAGCAATTATTTTTAACTTCCATTTCCTTTGCTACTTCAATGTAACAGCATTTTTGGAAGCTACAGACAAAAAAAAATACAGTAAATTTAATATCTGTAATTTTGATTTTGCCATATACTATTTTTATAGCTCTTTTACAAGGCACACAGATTGTTTTCAAAAGAACAGTCAGCACTGGCCTGGGGATAGAGATTACCTGCATTATACTTCCATCATTAAATCTCACAAAGTTATAATTGGCATGTTTACATGCTGAATGTTTTCCTATTGATGGTACTACTCAAGGAAAAAAAAAAAAATCAGAGCAATTAAATCAGGAAAAACTCCAGGTTTCTATGAGGCTTTTCTTCTTGAGCACTGGAAGTGCCTATCATGCCTTCAGTAGTTTCCATTTCAAGTGTTACGCTTTATCCTTCAGAGGCTTTTCTACTACTTCCCTTGACTTTTTTTGCAATGAGCTCAATTACAAGGAATACTGATGTGTTCCAAAAGCCTATGCAATGGTGAGAAGAAAGAAAAAGTTACAAAATACGTATTTCTACACTTTTCCATATGAACAAAAGTAAAATTTGCATTCACCTTGAAAGCAAAAAGCAATTAACAAGTGAAATTTGGCATTGGGGTTTTTTAGTGATAAATCATGTGTTCACAACTAAAACAAACTTTTGCATTTTAAATTACCTTGCACAGTACACTTGCAGAAACTACGTCCAAAAGGATATGGGTACCTGGCTAATCCTTGCCACCTTAATTCCTAAAATTCTGGCTTTGCAATCTTGTCTTTTGGTATTTACACTTTAAAGCACTGTCATCAACATAACTGTACAACACATACAGTTAACAGAAAATTAAGTAAAACTTATTTTACTTACTTTATTTTCAATATATATGTATATATACAAAGTTAAATATGAGCTGAACGTTGATCCCTCACTTCTGAGGATAATACATATCAAATCCATAATCCTTGACCAAATGAGCACCAAAGATGTGCTCATTTCCACTTTGGATTTTGTATGTTACTGAGGGTCTGAGTAATTGAAAACCTTAAGCAAATCTTGAGAACCAGCAAACCTCAAGAACAAACATGAATGAAAAAACTATCTCAGCTTGATGAGAGTGACAAGAGTCTGGTTCAGCTGTTTTCAAGTTATGTGACAGTGCTGAAGGACTACTCTAGAGAATTATTATTATTTTTAATATTGCCTTACTCAATATATCTCAAGCACATCTGACAGAAAAGTCACAGCACAAAAGACAGAAAATGAAAACTTCGTTGTGACAGAAATTTTTTCACTTGGGAAACATTTTCAAGTTTTTTTATTCCCAGCTGGCTTGAGAATATTGTATGTTATCAGAAACCTCTTATGATACTATCTATTGTTGATGTTTTTAATATCTCTCACAGTAAAAACTGTGAAAGTAATCAAGCTACTGACATTTTCTTTCCACTTTCACTACAGCTTTTATTTGATTTAAACATAAATAGAGATACCTAAGCCATCCAGAAAAGTTTAAAAAGGCTTCTCTCTTTTTTTTTGTGAGTCTGTGTACCTCTTGGTTGGCTTGGTTATCAGTTTTGCAAATAATGTCCCCTAGTTTTATGCGATGTTTTTAATATTTTAGAATTGATTAACTTTTTCCGTGTTAGTGTGGGAATTATTCCTTGTATATGGGGCTCTTGATACTGACTACTCCCAGCTTGGTCATGGACAGATTGCCATAAAAGAAGATGCTGAAAAAGTTTAATTCAAAAAGTGGAATGATCAGAGTTGCTGAAAGAAGTAGATTTTGCTCAAATGTCCATGAGAGCTCCTTTTGCCAGGCAATGCCTCCTGGTACCCATCACACACAGCTGGCAATGAAAGTTGAGGGTGCTTTGTCTGAGACTATTTTGGAAACCAGGTTGTTGTGAATGACATATGAATGACATATGTGATTGTCATGACAGGTAGAAGAATTATAAAAGAAAGGTCTCATAAAATCAGGCCTGCTCTATTAAATTAATCGCTAGCCTGTCATCTAAGTGTAATTAAGCAATTTGCAAGTTCCCATGCAAAAACAATCTTGCTATGAAAGGTTTGTTAACACAAGGAACTATTCTTGGGTTGACAAGTGCATCAGTGTAAACAATAAGATGTTCCATGAGAACCCATGAAGAAAAAGTGTAAACAACTTGAATCTTAGCACGTACACACAAAACACCTTCTGACCAAAAAATGAAGTAGTAAGAAAACTATCAGCCAGTAGCTGTTGCACATGCGGTCTGCGAAAACCGTATAAAATAAGTTACATAAATAAAGAATTGGCTTTTCCTGCATGAAAATAATGGAGTCTCAGCTAACTTACTACAATCTGTGATTATGAACAGCCACTATGAAAACCCCTGTATCACAGAAAACTCTGTCTATGCGTATTTATCCTGTGCTGCCACATTTACGTCATACCTTTGCCAAATCAGGGAGGAGGATGAATTCCTGCAATATCCTGTTAAGAACTGAAGACCAAGTTTGCTTGATTTTAAGCCTATGTTGAGTAAGTAAGTGAGGGTAACAAGTCACAGAAGGCTCCAGAAAGGGTCTCAACATTTTTTGACAAGGAAGTGTAAGGGAGCTCAGACAAATCATTAAGGTGTCACAAGGCACAGAAAATGTCTTGGGTGCAGAATTGTATTCAGATATGTTATTCCTGATTTAGAATGCATCTACAGAAGAACTTTGCTCTCTACCTGTGACTGATTCACTTCTATCTCCTTTCCTGTGTAGTCAAGATTTGAGATTCTTGGATGGAAATCATTATAACCTTATTAATTAGTAGACTCAGCTACATAACATTACAAAGGCAACTCTACTCACAGTATAATTAATAAAACAAATGAGCTATCTTAGGCTTTTAACTTCCAATGCTCCCCCACCTCCCAACAAATTCTATCATCTTGTTTAATTTATGTGATGTGAAGTATCAGGGTCACACATGACTTGGAGGCAACTCAGTTTCATGTTTATTAGCAGGTCACAGACCCAGGAGCACAAAGAGAAGTCATCTGTCAACAAACTAAATCTTTCCTTGAAGCAAACAGCAAAGTGACTAAGTGCTGAATATAATCTGACTGAGTTTTGTGTGGAAGAGATCACACTTTTTCAGATACATTCTGTGCATAACTCTGCATCCAAATAGATTAAAAAATCTGGCTCCACACGTCAGCTCATGAAACTCCACAAATAACTTCTGAGATCAAGAAGCAATGGCAGATTTCACCGAAGTACTAACTCATGGCTGCATCACATCTCAATGAAATCTTCAGTGCAAAACAGGACATACAAACACCTTTGTTGCATTTCTTTATAAATAACACTTTCTTGGCAAGCCTTGCAGAAATTTATTTTATTGCAGAAATTTATTTATTTATTGCTACTTATTTCAGTAGCTCAACTGACTTTTAACTCTGCACCTTCTAGTACAAAACCTCAGACCTGGACATTCACTACTTGAGAATGCTACTCATAAATCATAATTTTTTGAAAATTATTTAAGTAACAAAATGAAAATGATCCTTTATTAATGAAGGCTGCACTAGTACACTTAATCAGGACACGGATAATTAGGAAATCTGGTTAATTAGGACTTTTCATAGGAAGCTGAATTAAACCAAATGAGTTTTGACTGGCAAGGGACAATGGTTAATTGGGATGATAATTCCACTTAATTGGTATGCCTGCAGGCAGTTAAGTGGTCTGTGAGGCTCAGAGGCTAATAACAGCCTTTCTTTCCTCAAAAGACCTGTGCCCATCCAGAATCAATAAACCAAAATGGTTTTAATGCCCCCATGTACACATTAAGCATCACTCAAAAGTTCACTCTATTCAAGAGGTCATCACCGTAGAACTTTTAAGGAAATTGGAATTGCTAAATTTTCTCCAAATATGTTTCAACTATGAGAAAGAAAAGACCTAAATTTTTTCCTTTGTGCTGAAATACTTTACTGTTGTTTCTCCACAGTCCCACACCCTTGATCTCAGTTTCCTGTCCAGCAGCCTTTCTCAGTGCACTGGGAGCTGTGCTTGGGACCCTTCCCAGCACCAGCCCCTGTCCTACCCAGAACACTTCTGTACTGCAAGCCTGACTCAAGTGCCTTGACTATTTGGATTGTAAAGCAGCAGAATGAATTTATTACCACTACACAATGGTATTTTGGACAGCTAAAATGTACAAAATGGAATGTTCATCTCCAAAAGTTAAAGTTTTGCTTTTCCTTGAAGAAAATAGTATTTTGAGGCTCCCTTGACCAAGAAATGAGTTCTCATATAGCTTTAACACATCTTTACAATCTGTACTCCTTCAATTGAACTTTTTTTTTATTTCAAAGTTTCTGACACATAGATGTTACAGCTGCATTTGCGTCATTTATTTAAGAAAATAGGTGAAGAATAAATTTCTTATCATTTTCCCCTGATCAGAATGGAATGCTTAATCTAAAGTAATAATAATAATAATAATAAAAAAGATAAAGACTTAATGGCAAGTCAGATAAGAGAGCTTGGAAACTAACAATGGGAAGTCAGAGTGAAAAACAGTGAAGAAAATCACCAAATATCTGATGCACTGCAATGAGCATGTATCACAATGAAGAAAATAATGAAATTATACAGAGTAAATGTTCAATATTTAATCATTTAGACTCTAGTTAAACAGATAATCTTTAATTTGATTCACTAATAACCCATTGCTGATACAAAATCTTACAATACCGACATTTGTACACATCCCTGTACATGGAGATATTATTTTTACAATATTGGTTTAATTTGGACAATTCTGTACTGACCAGCCATGACCTACAACGTGATTTCTACATCTCCTTGGAAAGTGCAGTCCTACAATAAGTCAGTGTATTAGTATGCCACTGTCTGGCTCTGCCAGTTCAACATGTAAGTATTTTTAAAAAGGATTCATAGAGACTGTGATGGAGTTTGGGGGGACATGCAGGTGGGGAGAGATGTACATTTGCTTTCCTGTAAAGTACCTAATTTCTTTGCAGGGAGGGAGAAAATAGAAATCTTTTCCGAACTCCAGGGACACAAACTTCATGAAAATGAAGTGTCATTAGCAGCGTTCTCAGGTGTTTCCTGAGGATATAATCTCCAAATCAGGCTTTCTAACTGGAAAAGAGACTGTTCAGTTGTTCAGTAATTTATATTTATGGTCTTAAGATGTTTAAATTCAACTAGCAATTTTACAAAAGGAGAATATACCTAAGCTAACCCTATCAAAGTAACCAGAAAAATGAGTGCTTTCTATTAAAATACATGCTTCATGGCATCAATATCGAGCTCCATCTTTTCTAATTATCCTGGAAGAAAATAAATTACTTCTCTGATTTTAATTCAACAAGTAACTAAAATATTCAACAACTCCACTAAAATATCTCAGCCCTCAGATATCTAAACCCTGGCAGGGGATCTTGTCTCCATCTGCAGATCTATTCTTCATAATGTTGAGTGCTCCTCTGAGCATGGTTAGAGCTCTTCAAAGCATGATGAAATTATTGTAAAAGAGCTTCACTTCTGGGTTGTTTATCAGTGCTATGACATCTGCCCATGGACAAACACGTTTATTTCTTATTCATCACATAAAACCCATTCCTGCTATACACAGCTCATGGCAAAGATCCAACACAAATGAAAGCAAGTCTTGTATTTCCCTGCAACATAATCCCACGGTCTGTCTGTTAACAGTTACTGGAGGAATTTGTACCCAGTGGAACTCTGCGCTTAGCCAACTGTAACAAAAACTTTGGTATGATCCTAGGTAAAAATGTCAGTTAGTTATTTGCTGCCTTCTCCAGTTTAACTTCCCACACACTGCAAGTATTACCAGGTAGCTTTTAACTGCACTGCATTGCTTGGAATTGCCTAGTTTTCTTACTATTTTCCCCAGACTCAACGAAGAAGTCAGAATTACTGTTGCAAAAATGTAGTAAGACTTCGTTGAGAACTGAAAGACCCCTAAGGAAGGTCTGGGCAGAAATAAATATATACAAAAACACAACAAAGATGACCAGTGAACTTCTGAAAAGACCTTGTATTCAAACTGTCATTCCCAGGAGCAGGAGTCCCAGCTGAAGCAGTCCCAGCAGTCTGACAAAGTCAGGCACACTAACACACAAGAGAGTTCATCTCTTGTTCTCCAAAATCATTTAATATTGATATCTATGGAAAGAAATAAAAAATTAAATTTAGTGTCTTTTTCTCTGAGTAATCTGGTATTTTCTACTTTGTGTTTGATCTTTTCTGCCAAATGTGTTTGTTCCTGACTCTTCATCACCCCTGCATTCTAACCCACTCCCAATAAGACCTGACTTCACTCAGAAAGTGTGACAACTACTGTTTGTTTTTGTGTTAGCTTTTTGTTTTTAATGGAAATTTTATAGCTAGAGCCAGTTATTTATCGACCAACATGCATGAAAAGATGATAATTGTCACGGTGGTCTTTACAGTATCTTTGCACTTATTATGATGTTTTACATAGTTCTTTTTACTAGCACTGGGCAAAAATTCAAGCGGGAAATCCAACCCTAGCTGGCCTGTCAATCTCTGCAAAATTAAAGCTATTAATATTTTATCACAAGCGTGGGCATGCTGTAATAATTAATCACAATTTCTCTTTGAAATAAAGAACATGCACATCAGTGTATTAATGGCAATGTATAATTTTTACATGGCATTTACCAGTCATTGCATAGGTCGCCCTAGAAAATGCTTCCAAATGAAAAATACATAAACAATATTAAAAATTTTGTTTTTTTCCACACACTTTGGAATTAATTTTTCATAACTAAAATAATATAAATATTTATGGTACTCTACATTTAAAGGCTACTTTTCCTGAAAATGTAAATTTCAGGAAAAATTCAAGGCATCCAAATTTCTCATAGGTGCTGCAACCATTGATAGTATTTTTCCACTCCTATGCATAAGTTTTTATTGATTCATTTAAATTAAATTAATTTTCATTATTTATTCCTCTTGGTTTTCTTTAACTTTCCAATTCTGCTATATTTATTTTTTCCATTCTTTTCTCCTTTATATGTGGTCTTATCTACAGATGGAACAAACACCAGCTTAGAGGAGCTAAGAGAGAACTCACTGGTAGGATCTGGGAACTGGCGCACTGTATAAAGGTATCCAGAAAAAAGGGCAGAAAAGATCCTTTTTCAAGCACTATCTAAGGGAGGAAGAGAGATAGGAATATGATCATTTACTGCAAGGACAGTGCTCACAGGAGTAGAATCAGGCTCTTGGATAACAGGGATTGGAGCTTTATTCACACAAAGGATGGAGTATTGGTGTGCACCTGTCACAGACCATTTCAACTGTGCCAACAAAATATTCCTTCTGCTCTTACTACATAGGAAAAAAAATGTATGATCAGACTGACTTTCTCTTGGTGCTATCTGCTAGATATCATAACATGCAACTGCAAAATAAGTATACTATTGCTAAAAGAGGCCAGTTTTAATTGCTCTTGAAGAGCAGACTACAGGCTACCCTCAAAACCCAAATGCCAAAGACATTAAAAAAGTGGCACTGGGCAGTAAGATATTTAGATTAAATGCCTCTTTTAGAACAAAAACAATGTAAAAATGGCAGTAAGAAGGATTTACAAGTATTTTCCCTTAACGTTGGTGACTGATTATGAAAGCAAAGTACATCAGGTGAAATGATAGTGATCAGTACAAATAAGGGCAACTTGGTAATACAATATGATAACTCCCTTCAATTGTCCTCTATCCTATTCCAAAAAAATAGGCCTGGGGTATGTTTCTAGATGAAATTGTAAAGATTGTTACAGAAAACAGTCAGACAGACATTTAACTCATGTTCTTGTTCTGTACTTGCACTGAAAATTAAGTTTTTTGTAGACAGGAAGGTTTACCTCTCTTACAGAATGGGACATGAGACAATTTCCACAGTATATTATCATGTCCAGATCAGGCACCTCACCTGAATTTTTTATCAGTTAATGGCTAGATTTAAACCCTATAATAAATCACCAGGGATTATAATGAATGATTTGAAAACTGGTATTGTGGTATAGTTATTTTTTTTTTGGGGGGGGTGGGGCTTGAGGGATTTAAAATTGCCGAGCAATGGCCCCAGAAATTGCTTTCTGACTCAACAATATTAAATATTCTTACTAACTATTTGGAAAATTATATAAATTAAAAAAAAAATCATACTGCTTTTTAAGCTAGTGGGTGGTTAAAATGTGAGGGCTATATTACTGTCACAAATCTATGTGGCTCTTCTGACAACAGGGTCAGGATTCAAGTGTTGACAGGGAAGTCAAATAGGAAAAAAAAAATTCCTTGTGAAATGAGGCTTAATACCAATATTCTGTTTACCAAAGAACATGTTTGAGGAAACATCTGATTTCTTTGACACTCTCTCACTGGAAACCCAAAGGGTGAACACTAGCTGGATAAAGGAGGAAGTGCTTTTAATGTGGGAAAGACACAGGACTACTGACTAAATTCTGAATATAGAAGTAAAAAAAAAAACCAAAAAAAAACAGCTTGGAAAAGTGACAGTTTCCTACTAGTGAGGATAACTAAAGCTAAGCAGGCAGATGATGAACTCCAGATCACCTGGAGCATTTGAAGCAAGAATTGATACCTTTCTGAAACATATTTAGTACAGTTTTTAAGAGAAACACTACTGCCTGTGTGGGCCGTGACTCAAAGGAAATAGTCAAACTTCCATTTTCAGAATCCATGAATTTTCAAGTTCTCTCTTGATTTTCTCTTTGCAAGTTCTGTGGATACAGAACTGCCTAGATTATTCCAT
>WEIU01010823.1:271273-301741 GCA_013389925.1 Aegithalos caudatus | reverse complement strand
GAGAGCCGTGTCCTGCTCCAGCGGGGCCGCCGCTCCCCGCAGCCGGCCGGGGGGAAGGCTTCAGCCGGGATCGGGGCGCTGCCGGCCCGGGGGGCTCCTCCGCCCGCGGACAGGGAAAGCAGAGCCTGGATAAGGCCCTGTGTGTCTGTCTGTGCCCGGCCCTCGGGTTTGGGAGCGTCTTCTGGCCTCTCGTCGGGGCTCCGCGGCCACTGCACGGGGGAGGGAGGCTTGGGCATTTGTATGAACTTCTCTTGAGACGGGCTGAAAGGTGCTGCAGCGGGGCCTTTTCAGGCAGGCGAGCTCTGCTTCAGGTCTGAAATGGAGGCAGCAGGTTTCGGAGCTGAGCGCATAATGAGGGCAATTGCTCCCAGGCTAATTAGATATGTATCAGAAGGGAAATACTGAGTTATTAGTGGAGAACGTGTCTTACGAAACCGTTCCTCGGTTCGTGGTGTCTCAGCCTGACCTTCGGGAGGCATTGTCCTCAATCTGCTTTAAAGATAAATTTTTGGGGCTCATAAGCTAATTTCTACAAGTGGGAACCAGTGTTCCAGTACAGATGCCAACATTGCGGCCTGCTGTACTTTTTCCACGGTCTACAGGAGGAAGACATATGGGGTGGCGTGTTTTGTTTTTGGTTTGGTTTTTTTTTTTTAACCCCTCCCACAGTTTTGGCTGCTGGTGCATTCAAAGACAGCAGTCACTACAGGCTGGCCAGACTGGGCTTTAGCAGGACCTTCCTGTGCTGTGTTCATGCTTTCCGACCTGAAGAATGCGTCTCCTCCCAGCCACGCCACCGAAAGCAGCTCGGGATCACTCCCACCTTCCAGACTTCCTGCTGGCAGGCTCGGGCTGTCACGAGTGACGCCTTTCATACTTCTCCGATCGGTGGCCCGGTACTTCCCTTTGGCAAACAGGATCTCCTGAAGTGGGACTTGCTGGCAGGGGCGGTCACTTCCCAGCCAAGTGTACTGGAGAGGGGGGCGAGGTCTTTACTGCCAGGATTTGCGGGGAGCTCGCTGAGTTACAGCTCCTGCCCCATGGCCTTCCTTTTGTTTTCACTTCTACGTCCCTAAACACACGGTCCTCTTACAGTACGTGAAAGTATGGAAATGATTGGAGAGAGTGATTGTGATGTTGGTGTAGATTTTTAAGAGAGAAGAGGAGGTTGTAGTGACTCACTCACCTTTTGTGGTATCCACTCTCTAGTGCCTAAAGATGTTACAGAACCAACTGAAATTCATGTTTATGCTGTGAATAACATTGCGCAGAAAGTCGTGTACAACTTCTTCCTGATGGTCTCTGAGGGTGGCAATTGTTACTTACAAATCCTTTTTTAAACTAAATACAATGTTCTTATGGCCCTCACATTATCTGACACGGGGTATCTGCGTTACCATATGCAAAGTTACAAGCTCGCTGAATGCAGTTACCTGGTGACTGTTACCCTGGCTATTTAGCTGGAAAACCAAAACCAGGAACTGGTGAATTTTTGAGGAGGGAGCCAGCCCAGCAGATCCTTCATGACAAACACTTGGGTTTGTTAACCTTTGGCTGGGGAGGGGAGGCTTAGGGGATTGTCAAGGAGCAGGATAAATTTCTGCAGTGTTGTTTTATGTAATCTGAACACTAGAATATGTTTAGCTTTGCTAATACTTTTCTGCAGAAAGCACTGTGCTCCTTTTTATAATCTAGCGGGAGATTGAGGTTGCCTGTCTGTGACAAATGTAAGCAAGTAACTGTGTGCCTAGACTGGTCTGTGGAGGAGAAATAAAGCTGGCCAGGGTGTTCCATGGAAGTTGGTCACTGGGGCAGGGGACCTGGCACTCCCTGTGCTGTGCTCTGCAGCTCTGTGGATGCCAGGGATCTCCACCTGCAAAGTGCTGCTGTTGTGCCCCTCGTTGCCCTGCCATGGGGTGACTCCTTTGGGAACACACTGTCCTTGGCTTGCCCTCTTTTCCTGCCTGCTGCCAGGGGTGTGGTGACTGAACATGTGCCAGTGCTGGGAGCAGCACCTGAATCTACCAGGGCAGCTGGAGCACAGGAGGAGATGCCGAGTCTGATGCTGTGTGTGCCTTGACTGGTGTGAGCAGCAGAATGGGGCATCTAGGAAACACTTACCTGACCAAGGGCTTGCTTTGGCTTACATTTGCTATTGCCCATTTTGGATGAGCAAAAGCATTCAATTGTTTCAGGTCAATGCTGATGAAAACAGAACTTCAAACTGGCCTTAAATGCGTGTGTTTAATTCGTAGTTTCCAGGCTTTAACTATGTTTGGTAGAGTTGAAATAATTAATCAAAAAAGCCAGTAGCAATTAATTATTGTAGTATAACAGACCACCTGTTTACAGTTTAGATCTCTGTCACATTTAGGGCATGCTTTTTTGAATTTTTAATTGCAGTTTGACATGATACTGGAGCTGTTGGGCACTGCTGAGCAAGCATAAAAGCTGTTGATGAATTTAGTGTAATATGAAGAGATGTCTATTGTGTTACTGCAGTATCACATTAGGCATCTGTGTGTGTGTTGTTCATTTGGAAACAGACTTCATATCTGCACTTAAAGAAGCAATAGCCCAAGGACTTATGCACTGGTTACTTTTAGTCTGAATTTTTTGCTAAATTGCTACATTAATAAGAATCCTTTTTATTTGGATGATAAAATGAATCCCCAAACAAAAAACTTGTAATAAAACTCTGTATTAACTGTGTTCTCAGTACCTTCTGTGACTTGCAAAACTGTATCACGTTTTGTTGTCTTCTGGTTATGTCCCTCTCACTAAAATGTTCCCATATACTGATGTGGAATGTTTTATTGTGGGTTTCAAAAGTTCAGCTGATGTCAGTGAGAGCATGAGTGAAGGAACACTGGAAAAATGGGATTTCCTTAAGCCTCAGGTGACTGGTTCTAGCAGAGTTGGATGTCATCATGGTGCCTCAGAATATCATGTGAAGTGGTTTATTTTTTTTTGGCTTTGCTTAGGATTTTTTTTTTTTTTTTTTTTTTTTTTTTTTTTTTTTTTTTTTTTTTTTCCGTATTACTTCCTGATAAGTTGTCACAGGGCTCTCTAAACATCACATGAGAGCCAGCCTGGAATCTCTGTAGTTTGAAACTCACCACTGACTGAATCTTCCTAGTTTAAAAGGGCTCTTGCAGCAATTAAGGTGTTGCAAATGCACATGAGAAGCCAGTTCTCTCTAGTGGATCTCATGATTTGACCTCAGCCAGCAATGGAGTACCACAAAATTGCTTATTGGTTCCCCCTGCCCCAGCAGGATGAGGGAAAAGAATCAGAAGAGGAAAGTGAGAAGTCATGGGGTGATGTAATTAGATTGATAGTTTAATGTGACAGAAAAGGAAGAAAAATATTTAAAGAGTTGGAATATATAAAATGAGTGATGTGCATTGCCACTCCTCACCAGCTGCTGACCAATGCCCGTGCCTTTGGCCAGGTTTTCCCTCAGTTTATACACTGAGCATGATGCCACAAGGTATCCCTTTGGCCAGTTTGGGTCAGCTGTCCCGGCTGTGCCCCTTCCCAGCTCCTTGTTCCTCTCCTGCCTTCTCACTGGCAGGGCATGAGAAACTGAAAAGCCCTTGACTTAGTATAAGCACTTCATAGGAAAAACTAAAACAATTAGTGTGTTATTAATATTCTTATCCTAAATCCAAAACACGGTGCTAAGAAGAACATTGGTTCTTTCCCAGCTGGAAGCAGGTCAGTGGAATATTAGAAGTGTTGAAAGTGTTGAAATACTTTGGACAACTTTCCACAAGAGTGGAAGCTTCCCCAGTTGTATACAAACTACTGTCCCTGTTAGGAGGAGAGCGATTAGATTTTTCCTCTTAATCCTCACCATAATTGCATCTTGGCCTCCTAAAATCCCTCTTTGCTTCCTGTGAAATGTTTTTCTTTGTGTAGGTTTTCTCATCATCGAGACCTAAACTTTGACAGTGTTAAGTATATTAAATAAAGCCTATTAGCCAAAGGCTGCTATTGATAACAGATTAAGTGGGTAGTATTAATGGAACTCATCTGTAGTGCCAGCCAGATATCTTTACTGCTGATTGGCAGGTCACAGAACACTTATATAGCATTTAATCTGGTTAATTTATTTATTTTTTTAATTAAGGAGTTAAACTCAGTAAATATCTGAAAACTAATCCTGTTGTTTGTTTGCTTTCCTATTTGTTGTTTTTTTCCAGTCTGCCCTCTAGCCAGTAAGACTTCATCAAAATGTCTCTCTATCCTTCCCTAGAAGATCTGAAGGTGGACAAAGTCATTCAGGTATGGTGGACTTTAAAAAAAGATGAGTTTTGATGACAATAATATATCTGATATTTAATCCAGGAAAGGGGATTTTATTGTAGTTGAGAATTTGTTTTACTGTCTCACTCTGAAAGGGAAAAGACAACCTGTTTACTTTGTAGCTTGATCTAGTATGACTAGTGCTTATTTTACACCCTGGATATATTTATTTTTCTTTATATATCCATTTGTGTTCATTTGTCTTTAATATGTTTGAGTTTTTGAAGTATAGATAAATGGTCTTAAGTAGATGAACATAGTCAGTCTCCACGTATTTCAGCTCTGACACGATTACCAAACTAATAAATCCACTGCATCTCATTCCCAGTGTCCAAATCTGTGGCAGAAAGTTTTTGTGGTCATTTGAGCCCCCAAAAAAACCAAATAAAGGCACTGTCTTAATGGAATCAGACTTGTCCTCTGGCTACTTCATGGTTGTGACCACTTCTTACAGTACAGCCAAGATTATCACTTTTGTGCAAAGCCTTTTATGTAAGAATATTGGTAGTTTTATTATTAGACATAATGAAGACTAAAAAAATCTGTGAAACAAAATACTGAAAAACACTTTAATGGATTAAAAACTCGATGAGAAGTTTGACATGGATGTATTTCACAGGGAGTTTCCTTACTTTCTCCAGCATTTTACCTTTTCCTGAACTTAAGTTACGTTCCTTCCTGGTTTAAACAACAGCAAGGAGTTATAGTGTGTTTTAAGGTGGCTGCTACTTCTGTCCTTGCAGTTTTCATTGGGAAGTAATCAAGCAAACTGCAAGAACATCTTCTTAACTATCTTGTGCTGTCCCAGAGTGCAGTGCCTTGTCTCATCTGTGTTTGTATCTGTGGGGTGGGGCTTTTGAAGTTGTGGGTGCTATGTTGGGATTTCTCCTTGTCATGTTCACCCACTCCATTCTTATGTAACCACAGTCCTTTATCTACACTCTGGTAATCCTGAACTAAAATTTGAGTAGCCTGGAGCCAAGAACATGCTTCTTTGGCCTTTATTGACCAACTGCTAGCGTTTATATATTACAGTTGAAAATTGTCATAAATGTAATCAGTAAGGAATTCCATTTTCATTGATACTTTTCATAGAATCACTGAATAGTTTGGGTCACTTTGCTCAGAGTCTTGTCCAACCTGACATTGAAAGTTGTCAAGCATGGGGTATCTAGCACCTCTCTGGACAACCCAATGCTTTATCACCCTCATTTAAAAAAATTCTTTCTCATATCTGGTGTAAATCTAAATCTAATTCTAATCCTCTCTTAGTTTAAAATCTTTATCCCTTTTTCTATTGCAACAAGCCCTGCTAAAAGGTCTGTCATCATTTCTCTTATAAGAAGTCCTCTTTGGTACTGGAAGGCTGCTGTAAGGTCTCCCCAGAGCCTTCTCTTCTGCAGGCTAAACAGCCCCAGCTCTCTCAGCCTTTTCTCATAGGGGAGAGGTGTTCCATCTTCTGGGTGCTTCTGTGATCATTGGGACCTGCTCCAACAGCTTCATTTCTTTCCTGTGCTGGGGATCCCAGAGCTGGACCCAGCACTCCAGCTGGGGTCTCACAAAGGCTGAGTAGAGAGGTAAAATCGCCTCCCTTGACCTGCTGGCATCAAAGGCTAAATTATTTCCTTCTCCCAAAAAATGCAGGATAAAAATGCTGTCTTTTTAAATAAGTCTGAGAGCATTCTTAGGAGAAAAGGGGGCAGAGTGCTGAAAGATGTCTGTATCTGCAATGAGTGAGTAAGATTCAAATGACTGCAGGCTAAAACAAACAGATTTGTTACATTAAATATTATTCTAAGCTGCTCTTTTTGTCCATCATTTGAGTTGGAGCCTGTGCTTCTAAATACATGTGATATTGCTAAATAATGACTCATTCTTGCTGTGAAACCTTTTTTTAAAGACAACTTCCTGGAGTGTACAGGACTGAGAAGTCCTCTATTTTTAAGCGTTTCCTTAACATCATGAAGTAATTTGACTGTCATGTTGTGTTAGAAAATTTATGTGTCCTGTTCAGCATAATGTTGCACTGTGCATTGAGTGCTTCCTCCCCCTGCAGTCCCCACCTTTGACATTCAACCTCAGCAAAGTTATTGGGATAGCTGTTTCCATCATGCTTAGCAGGCCTCTCTAAGGCTGTATTTTTCACTGGTCATGAACACACAAGGCCAAAAAATAGAGCTGAGGTATTGAGAAGGAAGGAAACTGACTCACAAATGTAAGAGAACTTAATAACGTAAGCCAGTCAGCAATACAGAAATAAAGCTTAATGTGTTCACTGTGGTGGCAAGTGCTGTAGAAAAATCATCTTGGAAGGTTTGTTTCTTTCAGAAGATATTATACTAGTAGTACTGGATTGTGTGGAACTTGACACCTAAAAAGAGCTGTGGCTCTCACTAATAATGTCTGTAAATGGTGTGAAGTAATGCTCCTGCTACCCAGCTGAAAGCAGTAATTGCAAAACACGCTGCTAAAGGTCGTACCTTAAAACTTAGTTATAAGCTTTGTTGGACAAAGGTTATGTTTCCTTTAAGGCTTTTTAACTTGCTTGAGGACATAAACAGAACAGGTTGACAGGAAAGCCTTTTCTGCATTATCACTGTAGCTTTGTCTCTGAGGAAGATGTGAGTTGATTTCCCAAAGTAGTTTTGATACTATTACAGCATGTTGTATTTCACATAAAAAGCTTGACTTCATTACTTCAAGATGAATAGTAATTAGCATGTACAAGAAAAAGGAAAATGCTGAGTCTCCTGCCTGCATAATTAAGATTTATTTTTTTCTCATACAAGATAACATATGTGAGTTTCTTTGCTTTTAGGCTCAGACTGCCTTTTCTTCAAATCCAGCTAATCCAGCAATCTTGTCTGAAGCTTCTGCTCCAATTCCTTGTGATGGAGGTAAGCTCATGTACTGCATAGTATCCTAATGTTGTGGAAAGCAGTTATGAAATCCTAAAGTTAGCAGTACAGTCAAAAATAGCTATAAATACGTTACCCTATTTACAAAGGGAAATAAATGTTACCCTGTTTACATTTCCATTTTGGAAATGCCAACACCCACCTTGGTAAGGTGCTATAGGAGTCAAAAACCAGTGTTTGCTTATAAAAGGAAGTTGTGGCAAGCAGTCACCCTTCTCCTTTTGCAACTTTTTCCAAGTAAGCCTAGCATAACAAGATTTGATGTTGGTACCTTTGGGCTCTGTTAGCTCTTACCTCACTTAGTTGTCCTTACTTATCACACATGTATTTGTAAGCCTTAGAGGGCAGCGTGAGTCAGAGTCTTTCCTTTACACGTGAGTTTGCTTTGGGACAAAGACAAATCTCTGTCAACAAGAGAAATGCCCAGGAAGCTGGCACTTAATCTTCTTGTGCAATCAACATAAAGCTTCCAGCAGATTTTGGCATCAAATACGTGGTGGGAAATCCATCAGATCTAAAGCTGAATGATTTGTACTTGTACTTTCTCCTTTTTTTCTCCCATGCACATGTGCATCCACAAAGGTGCACAGGTAGTTTGAGGTTAGAGCTCTGCTTTAGTAAATTATTCTTATTTTAAAAGGCCTGAAGCCTCTAACCAGCAAGACCAGCAGCAGTGCTGGAATGCTGGTCAGGAATGCTGAATGATCAGATATTAAGGATTTGTGGATGGAACTTTGTCTCCACTTCTCCTCTGGGTGCTTCTGTGTCTAAAATGACTTTAAGGCAGATGTTTGCATAGCTCTCCAGAGTTACCTTTGGTAGATCCTATCTGGATTAGGTATTTATCTGACCTAACCTCACCAGACCAGATTTGAATTTGCTTCAGCAGTCTTGGCAGCATTTTTACTGCTGTCCATAGTTTGAATTCTCCTGCGTGTATTTGGCCAGCAGGAACCAAAATATAACTTTGAAATCAGTTTGTGTGGAAATTGCTCTGGAGTTCTGTGACTGAAGAGTGATCAATCATTCAATATATCGCAAATGAAAGAAGGCCTTACATCATCTATAGGATGTGCCAGACCCACTGGAAATGCTTCTGTCATGACAGAAGCAGGAGAGTTTCTATCAAGAGTTTTTGTGTTCTGCTGTGTGTTCCATTATTTAAATGAAAATGTAATTCAGCCAGCAAAGATGCATCCTGTGTTGTGATCTTTAGTAAAGAACAAAACAGAAAAGTTGGGTAGCTGCAGAAATCTTGTGCTGTGTTGTGTGTAATTGTAGGGGCTTGAAAAAGCAAGCAAAATTAGAAAATTTATTAATCAAAAGCTTTTTAATCAATATTGATGAAGCTATAAGGAAGTAGATTAGTCCAGAAATATGATCAGACAGCTCTCATGCAAAGCAACGTATTAAAGAGCAAAATAAATCTCTTGTTTATACTGGCATTCACCTTGCAATGACCTTTGCTCCTTCCCAGAAAAGTTACTTTCCATTACTGGTCAGACATGGATTCTTGTAATAGCTGTTTTTATCATTTATACCCATAAACAAACACTAGAAACCTAAGCCTTGTGTACTGGGGAGTCTGGTTGCTTCCAAAGCCTTCCTTTCCACTGCCTCTCTGTCCAAGCAGCCTTTTCTGTCTCCAGTCATTTAGTGAGAATGTCAGGGACTCTTAAGAGCTCTCAGAACTGGCACTTGTAAAATGGCACCAGTTAATGATCTGTGGAATATCAAGAGCAATATCAAGTTTATTTCAGAGTTGTTCAGCTCAAGGTCTGACAAGTCTGTCAGTTCAGCTTCCTTTCCTCCCCTTCCTGGTTCCTCCCTCCTCTTGGGCAGAGAGGGATATTTTGAAGGTTGTGTGTGTTTTGTCTTGTTGAGGGGATGTATAAAGCCCTTTCAGTTTGAAGCTGTGAGAAAATGACAGCTACTTTCTCATGAAGACTCAAAGCAGACTGTACTGTGAACCTTAGAACCAGGAGGCTTCTGCAGGAACCTTCCCATGCCTTGGATCTGCAATATCCTTAATGCCTCTTGCAAGCGCTATTTTGAACTTTGTAGAAGATCTCTGTGTGTTCTTCAGCGCACCTGGTTTGGGGGTGGGGAGGACAGCACTTCTCCAGCAAATGCCTGAAAGTTCTAGAGCTTAAGGGCATGTCCTTTTGGAATGCAGCACACTGTTGGTTTTGGAACATGTCACCATGTGTCTATATGTAAAGGGTGAATAAAGTAACTGAAACTGAAAGTTCTTTGTAAGTTCTTTATCTGAAAAGTGCTGCTTGCCTGGTTCCTCTTCTAAACAAGGCAAGAATAACAATTCTGATTCAAGTGGGTCTTCTGTCATAATTTTCCAATTAAATAATTACAACAGCACAAGATTTGAAGTAATTGTGCCTGTAAAAGCAGTTAACTGCTCCTTTTAAACCAACAGTTGTATTGATTTTTGTTTTGTTTTTCTCCTGTAGGCTTGTACCCCAGATTGTATCCAGAACTTTCTCAGTATATGGGCCTGAGCCTCAATGAGGAAGAGGTGCAGAGGAACTTAGCAGTGGCAGCAGCTGCTCAGCCACAGGGTGTAGGTACCAGTCAAGCATATTCTAGAAAATAAAAGTGTAAATACTAAACGTGTATCTAGCATTCTAGAGAGCAGACTAAGAGGTGAATTATTTAAGTAGCAGTGCCTATTTTAGTCTGTTCTGAAACTGAGCAGTCCATTTCCAATGTTGGCAGGGGGTCGGGGAGACCTGGTCTTGTGGCTTATTTTGTGTGTTGGGTTTTTTTAAATATCACTTCATACAAACTAATATCACTTCATACAAACTGAAACTAAGTTGTCTGGCTGTTTTGTTTTAATCAGCAACTGGTAACACGACCTTCTACTAATTACATGGTAGCTCCAGTGACTGGAAATGATATTGGAATTCGCAGAGCAGAAATTAAGCAAGGCATCCGTGAAGCAATTTTGTGTAAAGATCAAGATGGCAGAATTGGACTTCGCCTTAAGTCTGTTGATAATGTAAGTGTAGAGGTTGCTTTTGACTCTGTAGTGCAGAGATTTTACTGCTGGACTATATTAATAGTGAAGTTAGTGTGTGGTCACAAAATAGTTTTCTGTATAATGGTTTATTATCTGTTACCAGAATTTTAAAGTCCTTCATTAGACTTGTAACTAGATTTCCAGCTCTCTGGACTAGGAACTTGGTACTTCTGTGGTATTTATAACCATAGTTTAATGCCATGTGTTTTATAAGATGTGAAAAATGTATACAATGTTTTTTGTTTCAGTTTAGAGTGTGAAGTTGCCCTTGCATGGTTCCTGTGATACTTTTTTATCAGTTCAGGACTTCTTGCCTTTACCTTCGTGGAAACACTGGGCAGTACTTAATATTCAGCAGTATGCAGAGAACTGCCCACAGCTTAGAAGTATCTTCTTTCTTATTAAAGGTGCTTAAACTATTTAAGCCAATTAATCTGAATATTTTTAAAAAACTGTACTGAAGGTAGCATGTAGGGTTAAAACACTTTTCTGTAGTTCTTTTAGTACAGAAAATGGGGTTTTCTTAGAGTAGCATGAGGTTGTGTTGTTGTTGTTTTTTTTTGTTTTTTTTTTTAACATCCCTCACTTCCAAAGTATTATTTGTAATTTGCTTTAATATGCTTTATTTTGTTTTTATGGTACGTTGACTAGAAATAGTTTTGTAACACCTGTTAAAACAGACCTTTGCTTAAACCTTTAATGTTATGCTCTTTTTTTTTATTATTATTTTTAATTAGAGATTTACGCAGATTTGCTTGTTTTTGAACTTTGTTCTAGCATTAATTATCTGTCAGACTTTTAAATACATCTAGAAACAGACTGAAATATCAAAAGCACTCCTTAAGAAGATATAATTAGCAAGAGCTCATGTCTTGTCTGTTTGGCTGATATTGTGTAGAATGAGAAACTTTAGGGGCTCTGTGTTCTGTGGCTGGACTTCATCTTTAAGCAAGAACTTCCCCTTCTCCTCTCCTTCCTTTTTTTTTTCCTCTTTGTAGGGTATATTTGTCCAGTTAGTTCAGGCAAACTCTCCAGCATCCCTTGCTGGTCTGCGGTTTGGGGACCAAGTTCTGCAGATTAATGGCGAAAACTGTGCAGGATGGAGTTCTGATAAAGCACATAAAGTTCTGAAACAGGCTTCTGCAGAAAGGATTTCCATGATCATTCGGGACAGGTAAGGCCAACTGCAGATCTGGATTTACATTTTCCATCTCTGAGTAATTCTGAGGGGTTTGGGTCTCCCCTTGCTCGGGCAGGTTTAATAAAATTTGTTTGTCCGTGTACTTCAGTAGTGTAGATCTTCAGAAATGTTCCCTTGTATGGGGAGCAATCAAAATGGTTCCTAACTTGTAAAATTCCTGGGCATGATGAAGTGTAACATTTTTCCAAGATAAACTAGTGAGTGAGAGATGGCACAAGTTAAATTTAAATTCTGAATTGAAGAGTTCTGTGCTTTTTTTCAGATACATTTTTTTCATTTAATGTAAGTGAAAGTTAACAATAAAAGCAACAAAATGTTTGCTGTGTAAATTAATACATGCATTTTATGTAGCATGATAGCTTTCCTTGTGAACTCTGCTTGCATAGGAATTAATGCCAGTTTTACTGAAAGCATGCTTGATGACACAATATGTTTTTAAATAATGATCTTGTAGCTAATTGTATGTAGTAACAACAGGTCAGATTCAACATAAGGCCTGTAGGCTGCAAGACAGATGGTACTTCATGTGACTAAGTATATGCTTCAAAGCTTTTTCCATCTTCCTTCTTGCTTAAGAACCGAGCCTGACTCAGTGGAGGGCAGCTGCTTTGATCAGGGCACTTACTTCAAACACTGAATTAAAGTACTGTGGCTGTATTGAAGTGTTATGGCAGTCCCTGCTCTGTCTACCACTTCTGTGCCCAACAGGCCTTGCTCTTCCTATAGCTACTGCCTTTTTAAGACAAAATTTAAAGGTTTATTGTCCCCAAAGCAGTAGAAAGGTTGTTGGGCAAGCCTTGTACTCTCAGAATCCTATGGTCTACCTGCAGGTGTTAACATTGCCTGTGCTATTTTATTGACCTTGTAATGTTTGTAGAGAAATTAATTTTTAATGGACATTTGTTTGGTTAGGGGGGTGGGTGGATCTTGTATGGGATTTTTGCATTATTATTAATCCAGATTGTGATATATCTGTAGAACAGGGAAAACATGTAAGGTTTATAAACAAGTATATTTTAATAACAGCATTAACAAAATGAAGGTAAATCCAACAACTTTTCATTATAGAAAATATTTGGGTCCCTTAGAGTACAATTACTTCTTGTAAGATAAAGCATGTGGTTTTTTTTTCTGTGGTTTAGTGGACTGAAGACATTGCTTTGTATTTTAACTGTCTTTTTAGACCTTTTGAACGAATTATTACCATGCATAAGGACAGCACAGGGCATGTTGGTTTCATATTCAAGAATGGAAAAATAACCTCAATAGTGAAAGACAGTTCTGCTGCAAGAAATGGACTTCTGACAGAACACAATATCTGTGAAATTAATGGCCAGAATGTAATTGGGTTGAAGGTAAAATACTATGTGGGGGGTGTGGATAGCCGTGAGCTTTTTATGTTTGTATAGTGTGTTTTGGAGAGAAGGAAAAGTTTGTAATATGTTGTTTAGTATTCATAAAATAAAACAAAACTTCAGTCATGATGTAACTTGTCTGGGGAGACACAGATGTTCTGGGCTTCTATGCAGTTTTGTATTGGTTGTCAGGGCAGCTCATTCTCATCCTCTCTTGCCTCTACTGGCAAGGCTGGCCCTCCTTTTTTATCTGTAGTCCAACCTTGTTGGCAAAACAAAGGCTAAGCTTCCTCCTTCCAACCTGCATCAAATTCTAGCAGGAGCTGTGTATGACATCTGTGTTTCTTCTCTAGTCAGTTCATGCAAGATACTCATAACCAAACATCTGTAAAGTGGTGTTGCAGTTGCATGATTTGTCCTGAACATTGAGTGCTCCAAACAAGGAGCTGGGGGGAGTCCCAAAGCCACATGAAATATGTCTAGAGAGAGGTCTTGAGCTGCTGCTTTCTTCCTCAGTTTGAGTTGCATTGTCCATATGACTTCTTGTTTACTAACAGGACTCACAGGTTGCAGACATCTTGGCAACAGCTGGAAATGTAGTGACCATCACTGTCATGCCTTCCAGTATTTATGACTATATAATAAAGAGGTAGGTAATACAAAGCAGCCATGGTGTTAATTATGATCAAGTGGACAGTGACTGTGAACTGTACTCATGATAAGACCTAATTACAAACTTTACTTGAAGAGTGGAGGAGCAGTGGGGATGCCTGAAAACTTGTTTAATCTGATGTTTTGGTCAAATTGCTGTGTTGGTACTGTTTTTAACCTATTCCGTGTTTGTGATGATCCTTTGCCTTTTCCTTTCTGAAAAAACGTTTTCTAAACTTCTTTTGACAAAGCCTGGATTTTAGAGAACTGGATACTACAAGTACTTGTTACCTTGTAACTAAAATGTTGCTTGTAGTGCAACTAATTCCTGTGGCCTAAAAGTGATTCTTGGCAGGATAGTTCTGGGTTTCTTCCTAATCCCTTAGCTGGATGGCTTTCTACAATTAAATCTGTCCTGCAAAAATATTTTTGAAGTTGCTAGACATTATTAATGCTTCAGCTATAATTGAGTTTTTTCCTTCTTTTTTTTCCTTTTTGTTTAACCCCCTTGGCTTGGTATCCTCTTTCTACAAAGCAGTTTTCAGTGGCCACCTTTCCATCTGCTTTCCTTCCCTTGTGCTTGTACTCTGCTTGCACACATGTCCATACCCTGAAAGATACCAACAACACAGCTCAGGTGCTAATAGAAAGGTTGAGTATTGTGGGCTTCTCTTTCATCTGGGGGTGCAGTTTGGTGCAGCTGTCTGTAGCAACTTGTCAAAAATAGTGGAGTGAAAGTCCAGCTTCTGATTTGTATTAAGGGGATGCCAATGACAAAGCTACTCTGAGCACAGGCTTGAGTGGTCTTCTGTAGTTGTCTTACAAACCTGAATGCCTTTTCCTTTTCCTTAGGATGGCAACTAGCATCATGAAGAGCCTGATGGATCACTCTGTTCCTGAAGTCTAAACTTGCACCATGGATGTGTGTGTACATATATAAAATGATTCCACTAAACTTGGGCTATTATACTCAGTGATCTTTCTTCTGCACATGAGCCTTTCTGGAGGCTGAGAGAAGATATGCTGCATCAAGCATTTGCATCTATAATGGCTGGGAATGTCACCGTTCAACATATCTCGTGTATTCACACACTGTAAAACTCGCAGCCTTACATGCTTGACAAATGTGAAATTCCAATTGTGTTATGCCTTCTTTTCGTAGGTATTTTATTTAGCTTACTACTACTATAAGCCATTGCAACTAAAGGAACCAGGTATCACTTGCAAAGCTACATGTTGTTACCCAGGACAATGCTGTGCTTTGTATGTCTAAGACAAATGAGTATTTTTACTGCTTTTTGTTTGCAAGAGTAGATTTGAAATAGTGTATTAGAAGTAAGGCTAGTACTAGTTAATTTTTTGTTCTAGTAAATACTGTTTACACAAAAATGCCACCTAGCTGAATATAGCTCAAGGCATCAGTCAGTAAGTAAGCATTAATTAAAGTAGTGTACAGATACTCAAATCTTTTTATTACTTGTTATATGAACTGTAACTAATATGCTTATCTCTCGCCTTAACCATGTTCTTTTAAGGATTCTGACATAACCAAATAAATGACCAAAACTTTACATCTTGTGTGTGTACATATTAAGAAGACTAAAACAGGCTTGTTTTATTGAGGTCAGTTTCAGCCAACAACTAAGATAGGAAATGCAGTGTAAAATACTTTAAAAAGCTTACTCCTTTTAGAATTGAAATGTCATAGAAGGGTAGCACTGGGCTACTTTACATAAGATGTGTTCAATGGAAAAAAATTCTTCACTGTGAGGGTGGTGAGACACTGGAACAGGTTCCCCAGAGAAGCTGTGGATGCCTCATCCCTCAAAGTGTTGTAAGGGCAGGCTGGATGGAACCCCAGCACCCCAGTCAAGTGGGAAGTGTGCCTGCCCATGGCTGGGAATTGGGAACTAAGGATTCTTTAAATCCCTTCCAACCCAAGCCTTCTTATGATTCTAACTCTCATTGCACCTTAAGCTTAGCAAATGGAATAGCAGCCAGCTGTTCTACAAGATGTACTAATTGTAGAGTTGTAATTTCACTGTAAAGGTGCCTGCAGCTTGCTGGGTCTGACTGGGATGATGTTAATTTTCTTGTAGGAGCAGTTCTGGGGCTGTGTCAGGCCTGTGCCCAAAGTGGGGCTGATAATGCAGCAGGGTGTTTGCTGAGTTGTATGTCCAGTGTCTCTCCTGCTTCTCACTCTGTCCCCTGCCCCCAGGGGCAGGAGCTGAGGGGGGAGCACATCTGAGACCACTGATCCCAACTGGAAAGTTTTTCCTTTTCCAAAGGAAAATTCAACATCATTTGACATTATACTCAGGAATAATTGGGGAATCTTTCCAAGGTGGTTGTTGGTCTGGGCATCAGTCTGCTGGGGAAATAGGGGAATGATTACCTTTGCATTAATTTTTTTTCTTCCCCACTTTCTATCTTCCCTTCACTTAGTTCTCCCATCTATTGCAATCCACAAATTTTTGTAGCTTTTGCCCTTTTGAGTCTCTTGACCCTCATGCTGTGGGGCAGGGTGAGTGAGAAGCTCAGGAGGGGCTCAGCTGATCACTGGGTTCAGCCCACCATAATGGGTCAGAGGCATGTTCAACTGATACTTGAAGTTTAGTGATTGCCTTTTTACTATTTTTCCCCATCTACTCTGTTCCAGGTTTCAGCTATGAAATCTAAGATTACTGAACTTCAGTTTTCCTCATAGTTGGCAGCAGCATGAAGTCAAAGTAAAGAACTTCAGTTCTGTAGAGGTATTACTTTGTAAAGATGTATTAGGGGAATCAGTTTAGCTATTCCTTCAGAACTTACTTGAATCCTGAAGTGGTCTGGGGGTGGTGGCATCCCAGTTTTTTTTTCCTTGTCCATTTAAGGGATGTGTACTGCAAAAGATTCTAAGACATCAAAAGAAAAGCAAACACTTCAGAGCCTGGCAGTCTGCAATAGAGTCTCATCTGTCACCTTCTCATTAGCATATGTAGCTAATTGTACCTTTTCCTGTTTGTAGGAAAAGCAGTGTTGGAAGACCTGTTCTTCCAGGGAGGACTGAAGTTCAGCAGTCAAGAACAGTCAAGTCTTGTTATGTAGCTTGGTGTTTCTCAAATGAATTTCTCAGTTATGGTAACCCAGAGAAAACTATTACAGCACTTCAGGCTGGAGAGGTGATCAAATTCATCCTGCAAGCCAATGTAATGGGACTGTTTGGTTACTAAATGATGTGTCTGTGGAACCACTGTGGCAAGCCTACACTGGCAGTAATTGGTGGCTTCATGTAGCATTGGTATAATTCAGCCTCATGGGCACAGCCCTTGTGTCTGCAGTCATCTCTAAGGGCTTTGCCAAGCTCCTTTGCTTAGCTGTGACATCCCTGAAGCCCAGACGCTGATCTCTGCTTCTAACCAGTTTTTACTTAGGAGCAGATGAGTCAGCAAGGGCTGATTATAATCTAATTGGGCTTTAAAACTCTTTGTTTACAGCTTAACAAGTGGCAGTTGGTGACTTGAATCTTGTGACTCCCTGCTAAGAACAAATCTGGCTAAAACTAAAACTGAAAAGAAAAATAAACCAAGACAACAGTATGTTGGGAGAATATAAGGTGACAATACTTATTTTTTTGTTATCAACCAGATTGCTGGAACTACTGGGGCAATCCACTGGAAAAAAAACAGTGCTAGAACATCAGTACAAGAACTTCCAGCTATAGCAGATAGCAGCCAGAAGTAAAAGAATAAGCAAAAAGCTCTTGTTTTAAGGCAGAAATTAGCTAACATTGAAGAGTAACTTTGGTTAATTGCATAAGGGTAAATTCCCAGAAACTGCAGGTAAGTATCCAGTCACCAGGGTTAACGTGACTGTTTTTTCCCCTTTAAAAAGTTACATCTGCTTTAGGCAAGGAAGCAGTGGGTGAGGGCTGTGTTTTATGAGCATGCTTTACAGAAGGTAAACATCAGATGCTCTCAAGACCTATGGATGCTATGCATCCATATTTAACCTAAAGGGTGTCTTCTCTTGGGATGTTTGACCCTGAAGCTTGTCCCTCCTCAGCTCTGAGTTCTTTTCCTCTGGTTTACCTCAGCAGGAGGACCCCTAGTAAAAGGACAATCCAGAATTCACCTAAGCCATTTCCAGGCAAGTACAGAAAAATTGCAGAAAAAAAGAAAGGATGATTCTCTCATCCTTGCCTACACACAGGTATGTTTGGGAAATAAATAAATTTAAAGGTGAAGAAACAGGCCAGGCACCAACCATCCTCCTGCGAGGTTAAGACTGGTGCAGCAGGCATCCATGTTATGGCTTGGTCTTCTGCCATGTGTGGCTTCACCACACACTCACTGATTACATAAAAATCCAGTTATCTGCTAAGCCAAGTGACTAGTGCAGCTGAAATAAATACCCCTTTGGTTTAATACCTTTACCTTTCTGAAACATAAGCTCACACTCCAGCTTATTAAAAGACTGAGGGAAGAAGAGAACAGCACCTCACCATAAGCTGATTGTCTTACAATGCCAAGAAACAGCTGTGCCTTGGAATAGGCATTTGATGTCAAATGTTTAGTAGAACACCTGCCCAAAAGACCAGCAGAGAAATAAACAGATCTTCAGTCATACTCAGGCAACATTGCAAATGCTTATTGCTGTAAATAAACAATTATAAATACTATTTGAAGTCTTCCACTTCAGAACAGCTCCTCCCAGGAAAAGATACCCTGAAGTCCTACAGAGAAAGTAATCCTTGTGCAACCCTGCTTTGTTCCTGGGTTAAGACAGCTGGGAGACTGGATAAACCCAGGAACTGTAGCTCTCTTGAAATGCCACATTGAAAATCTGTCCCAAAGGTGATTTGAATTGAAGGGTGAGAACACAAAACAGGAAAATGCTGATGATTACTAAGAGAAGGATAGTAATACAAATGAGGAAAAGGAGTGATAATCTTTTATGCCCCAACTTCAGACACAGGATTAGGGTAATATTTATCCCAACACAAGTATGTGTAGCTGATATCTTAGATCAATTTTATGCTTGTCTTCTTTTCAGACCAATACATTAGTGCTGTTTTTGAGTAGGAAAAAGTGAATTTGTTCTTATTGTGCTCTTTGCCTTTGCAAATAGCCACAGTTAAGGACTGTCTAGGAGCCCAGAGTGGGAACTGCTCAGAACAGCAGCTGCTGTGGTGTTCAAAGCAGTGTTTACAATCACATGCATCTCCACCAAGAAGAAAAGCTGACTGCACACAACATGACAGCATTAAGCTCCACCCACCCTAAAAGGCTTAAATTAAGAATGCAAATGCTGCTTCTTTCAAAGCAGTTCAAGCAGTAAGCTCTGATACTTCCCATGTAAATCAAAGAATGACTGCAAGTTAAGAGCTCTTTAATTACAGAAAAATAAGTCTTTAATTTCATATCAGATATCATTTTACACAAGCAATTTCAGTATGATAGTCCATGAAAAACAAATGCATACTCTATGGAAGTTAAGAGCTCTCAGTGAAGTCACCATAACATAGAAAGTTGTGGTTGAACAAAGCTTCCTATCTGGTTGAACTTCAGCAGCCATCATTGCACACAGTTAAGTTCCTTTAAAAGGTTTGGTTTAAAATTAGAGTTCATTTAAATGTCTGGAGGGAAAGGCACTTAGTATTGCAGTTTCCAGAACATGATTTGTTTGTCTTCCCCTCCTGTAATAACACTGTTGCACTGTTCATTCATCCACATGGATGTTACAGCACCTGGGAAACAAAATAACAAACAAGTAAATCAAAATGCAGGTAAGTGTGGTACTCAAGGTGACAGAACAAGTATTTTTGAGAGAGTTTAGCATGGAGTCTGATCATTGGATTACATTGACAGTATATGCCAAGAGGAGTTTTAGTAAGGTTCTAGGTGGCTTCTCTTATTCACAGTAATGATCTCATGCTCCATTGCCTCAGCTGACTTTTGGTACTAGAGAGACAATATCATTGCAGTGTAGAATGCCATCTGCATTCTACACATCAATGATGTTGTCCCTCTAGTACCAAACGTTTTTTAAGGAAAGCATTCATGAAGAATGATTTTTTCACTCTGCTGTTTGGAATATTCATGTTAAAAATGTATTCACATCTTGCAGAATATGCCTCGGAAGCCCACTTCTGCAAAGTTCCCAACTACAGAATGATCTCTCCACAGGTCAAGTTCTAGAGTAAAACTTAAGAGTTTGAAACAACTGTTCTTAGTTAAATAGCCTTAAAAACTTGACTTAATAAAACTTAGGTAGAATCTCCATACATCCTGGTTGCTGATGTATTGGGACTATATAGAGACATTTAATCAGCCTGTAAATCCTCATCCAAAACAAGTTTACTAGAGAACTTAATGTTAAGACTCAGCCTAGACAGACTGTGGAAAAGGATACAGTAGAGTAGAGTATTTTAGGGCCAAGAGACAGAAAAATGTTGACTTTTGCAATGTTGTATGAATTAGAAAAGTTGAAAGTAATTTCCATTTGGCACAACGTCTTGAACAACGCAATATTCCTCCATTCTTATTTGATTTCTTAGGAGGCTCACATGGACCTACTTTTAATTCTGGTGTTTCAGGTAAAGCTGACATCAGGAACAGCCAGCTGGCTGAGCAGATGACTCTCAAACCTTTCAGTACTAAAAGAGGTGGAAAATAGGAATCTCACATTCAGTCTGAGAATGGGAATAGTTCAGGCATACCTGTATGGCCTTTGATTCTTTCAGTAACTTTGCCTCCAAGAAGGTCCCAAATCAACAGTTCACCAGATTGAGATCCTGATAAGATGGTATTTCCATCCCATTTGAAGCACCTGCAAGGAAGTCTGAAATTAGTTCATGTCAAGCTTTTGCATGACAGCCAAACATTTCCAAACTAGTCAAAAAAGAACTGGAAGTGGAGATATGAAACCAAAGGAAACTACCTTTTAACACAGTCTTTCTGGAAAGATTATTCCCGTATTATTTTAGAGTCATGACCCAAACTTTGTTCTGTGACTGTCCTAGACCCAGCCAGGCCTTTCCCTGGCAGAGTATGAAACATAATCCCATAACACAAGAGGGCCCAGTCAGCTACACATGTGTGTGGTTATCCCAGTGCTCCCATGAGCCATCACTTTCACTTCTGCCACTTCATATTCCTGCAACCAGCACTTAAAAAGCAAAGACAACTTTCAGATAAATCACTAGTGAAAATAGGTATGTTAACATGCATATGTATTTATGTATACCCACAAAAAACGACCAAGCGTGTATCTGGTGTATAGCTGCTATATTTTAATTTCAGTAACTGAGTAAGCATTCCACCTGTTTAGCTGATAAACCCTAAATAACTGTCTGCTTTTTAGTTGGTGGAAAAAGGTGATCAGGCTTTCATTTTGAAAGCCAAACTTCTAAGACTATCAAATTAAAAAGAAAACATTAAAACAAACCCACCAAAACAAACACAAAAGTCAGTATTAGTGAAGGAGATGATTCAAGTAAGAAAACTCAACTTGTTTGATATTTCAGTAGCTCAGCTGCTGAAAGAGCTGGTTAGCTACAGCTGTCATCATCTTTAAGGGATATGAGATCTGTTGTTGAAAAGTTGTTTACTTAGAGAGCTGTTTGTTTTATTGAATCATTTTTTAGAGTGCAAAGACTGACATTCTAGCATATTGTGTGCACTGTGATCAAGCTTTCCAAACGGGGGGAAAATCAAAGTTCCCAGTATTACTGCCCTTCCCACTCTGCTGTCACCAATCATCTCCATCCAGCTCCATGACCTGCATGTTCTCAGCATTACCTCTGTGGCTCTTCAGTGGTCACAGAAGATATGAGCATTCCAGTTTGTACATCTATTACTTTAAAACAACAGTCTTCCCCTGTGCTCAGTAGATGTCTGCTGTCTGTACAAAAGAAGGAAGCAAACAAAATAAAAAAAGCTTGTTCAGGTATTCAGTTCTAGTTACCAAAGCACTCTGCAACCAGCATGTTGGATGTGACATTGCCTGACCTACTTATCTATAAATAATTTACTGGAAATTAAGTCTCTAAGCAAGCAAAAATAAACAATATTGGTTTAGAATCTGGATCACTGGTCTACAGCCTAGCATGGTGTTGTGTACAATTAAATTTTTCACAGTGGAGATGTGTAACAATCCTAAGCATCTTACCATCCCCCTTAAAACAGTAATTCCAATAAGCAAGATGTATTACATGGTATCAAGAATAAGATTCCCTTTGAAACTCTCAACAGTGCATATTAAAAATTGAAATCCAACGTACCGGGACTAAAAGCAGCATGAAATACAGTCCCAGAATGACATGGCAGCTGGTGCAACACTGTTGCTGTATTAATATCCCAAACACTAACGGTACCCTCTTTGGTTCCAGATGCCAGGATGGTATTTGCAGCATTAAGGTCGATTGTATTTACCTAGGAAGTTAAACATCCTGTGATTTTTCCTATTCCTTCATGTGAGCCATATTGAGACAGGTTTTAAACATACACAAAACAAGCCCATTACTCCTAAGATGATATTTATGAAAAGCTTTGAATTTAATTCTCAAGATCCTTAAGTACATGTATGAAAAATCCAAACTGTAAAAAGAAAAAATAGGTCACTTCGAAGATATTTAAAAAGCTTTTGCTTTGCAGAATCAGAAATGCTAAGTGACATTTCAGACTGCTTTTAATACCAATACTCTCCATCTAACTGCCAGACTCTACCCTTAAGGGTAGAATTTTCACTTTTAAAAAGCTTCCTACCCATCAGTTGTTTCCAGTTCTCTTGGGTACAGTTCTTAAATGTTACCAGAACTGTTTCAGTATTTGCCAGCATTGTGACCTATTAAAAAAACTAACTCTTAGGAAGGTTTAGAACAGTCATTCTAAATATCTTACTAGAGTGATGTTAGAGGCTATAAACAACAGTATGCAGTTACACATTTATGATTCATTGCACACAATGTGTTTGTATATTTACAGTGAAATTCATTAAGATATTTACCATGATAGCATGGTAAACAACTCAGGATTTCTTTTTCATTTGCTTGCCTTATGTTAAGAGGAAGCTGTAACAATCAAAATACTTGAAAAAAGACTAATCTGTTTTCAAAACCAAAGAAAGCAAACAAAAACCACCCAATCCTTCCTGCCCCCATAGGAATTCTGTGTATACAAGCTGAGCAAGACAAATTAAGAAACCTCTGTTTATACTGGTGCTTCAGTCCCAATAAGTGGACCTTTTAACCCAGGAAGCAGGGAACTCTGGTGCAGAACCATCAGACAATGAAAACCCCAAAACAAAACAAAAAGCCCCTACACACATTTCCCAAAATATACCCCTCAGCCCCTAACACAATCTTTGTGCTTTTTTTAAAATCATCAATTAATTTTCTTATTCTGAGATACTGTATTGACATACTTACACTAACATCATGTTCTAACTCTGCAAGCAGTTCAAAGTGGTGTTTTTTATTGCTCGAGGTCTCTCCAGGAACACAGGGCCACACCTACAACACACACAGTTAAGTTTGTTCAAAGAAGCAGTAGTATAACCAGTATAATCAGTGCTGAACTCCCACATTACAAAGAGAGCTGCTTGTGTTCACTGCCTACATGGCAGAATACAGCAAGAAATGGCACCTGAACTCCTTCACCCTAAGCAGAGCCACATGGTGAACACAACTCTGCTGACTCCAGAAAGCCTACAGAGCCTACCTAAGAATGGGTATTTCACTGCACTAAATGTGTACTTACCAAAAGAATCATACACAGCAGGCTTTGGAAATTATTTCCTGTCTCTAGCTTCCAAATTATCTTTCCACCTAACTGTAGGCATGCTCTTTAGATTAGCAAGTTTCTGGTCCTCTTAGCTGAAGAATGTAAACTACAAAATTAATAAACATTTTAGAAGTCTATTCCACCCAGGAAACAGAATTGCCAAAGTCACAAAACATTCCAGTTTCTCCAACAAATACAGTTTGTCCTCAGACTCATTTTTAACAGTAAGTTAGAATTAATGGAATTTCTTGAAAAATAATACTTTAGCTTTGAAATAGTTGAGCAAAAGCTAAATGAAAAATAAACTCTAGAAATAAAGTTACTGTGATACTAGCCAGGTTAGTACTCTAGTACAACATGTACATCCACCCCAAACATTTTGCTGGCTGAATATTACAAAGTGCTGGCTATAAACAGTATAAACTGTAACAATCCCATCTACAAACCTTCACAGTGGAATCCCAAGATGCAGAAAATAAGCGCCCATCACGCCAACAGATCTTGCTGACTGCATCATCGTGGCCCATTAGGACATCCTGCTGTCTCCCAAATGCAATTGAATAAAAATATCTAACAGAGAAAGGTTATAGAAGCATTATGTTTTGTAAAACTTAAAGGTATTTTTTCTAAAGAAAGTAACTTTGTTTCTGTAGTTCCTAACAGAAATCTAGTGGGAAAAAATAGAAATACACACACTGTGTTTTAAAAATTATTTTCTGTATCATTATCTAAAACCATAAACAACAACCAAGGGCCTCCAGCCAATTCAATAAAGTCAATAGGAAATAAATACACACATATGATTGTCCCATGAAGAACTTATGACAGTGGTATCTCCTGGTAAGATTAGGCAAGATGACAAAGCCTGTAAGAAAAAAAAAAGTAATACTCAACTTCTTACTCCAAATCCAATCCCAGTACATTAACATGCTTTTGGAGAACAAGCAGTATTTTATCTTCTATAAAAGTAACATGCACATGTCATATGAACACTGATCAAGAAAAACCTTAGAGGCTGGACACTGAACATCAAGAATACTTAATCTCTGCTAAATAAAGGTAGCAGAAACATTCAGAAATACATACAGAACTGATAAGTATTTCCAAAGAAACTGGTATTTCAAGCACATGGTAATTCCTAACTCAGAAGTAACTGGGTCAGCTCTTCATCTTGTAAGCTGCTGTCAGTTCTAGACACAAATAGCTAACAGAAACTAAAAATGCAGATTCTTTTGATGTTTGTTCTCCATCACAGGTACTTATCAGCTCATGTCTTTCAAAGAACAAATATAACTAACTCCTACTACTCTCAACAACAAACATTATCTACAGATACCTGCTCAGTTACATCACCATCACTAGAAACGGCAAGGAAAAAAAGCAACCATCAGCCCTGTGATTCCACCTGGTATCATTACTGGTCATGTTTTAGATCTGTTTGAGAAACAGTCAGCAGCTGGACTGTAAACACCACTCCTTCTAGCATTGCTGTAGGTGTTTAGATCAGCACTAAAACTGAATATACAAGTACATAAGAGTATACAGGGCTTCCTCATGAAAACCAGACTTTTGGCTTAGGAGTTAAAGAGCTCCCTTTTCACAGTGCCATGAAGTGAAGTTCCCAAGTTTTCCTTTGCTGAAGCATTAGGAATTGATGTATCTAGATTCACCTGCTAGTGTGTCCCATGGCAGACCATAGGGTCTTGATCCTGCAATTTACTTGGGGACTAGCAGAGCATGCTATGGCTTCTGTCTGGGCAACACATTTGCCATTCTTGTTCCCTCTATAGATGATGGCAGAGAGAAAACTGATATATCTTGGTGTCTTGCACCAATAGAAGTCTGAGTATGATAACTGGTATCTTTATAGGCAAGGTTTGGCCACAGTGCTCAAGCAGAGAAAATGAAATTCAGAATCCCTTTCCCAGCTCTTTTAGTAGCACAGGAAAAGTGCTGTTCACAAGTTGCTGAGATCATTGCTCATGGAAGAAGGATGGCTCATTTTCACCCACTCCCTGTGCTTGGTTTTCCTTTGCTGGCTGACTCACAGGCCTGAAACGCCTGAGTGCAGTAAGGCAATGCTGGATGCAAGCACATGGGTGGAATTTAAGCTTTGCAATTCTGGTCCCAATGGCAGTTCAAAGTTGCTCAGGAAGACACCCCTGCTCATGCCAGACTATCTCTGTCAACCACAAGCTCTTCCCTGGATAGCAGGGCAACTCAGAACAGAGCCTGTATAACCATTTAATGCTCCTTGCCCGTGTTTGCAGAATGTGCTCTGTCTCTCTGGTGGCCTGAGAGAGTCTCAATTCACCCTGCTAAATAATTCACACACAATACAGCTGAGTAGGCAGGGGGAAGAAAAGAGGCATTGATGGATGCTAAGAGCCATCTCTCTGAGCAGCTTTCAGAAGATTCCCAATCATCTCATTCTTATTTTGACAGCAGCTTACCATGTTTGAAAAGGACACACTTCTCTGGATGGTTTTCGAGTCTTTGGAAAACATCTTCAAAGTTGAATCTGAGGATAAGGGACAAAATAGAAGATAAAAGGACTATTTTACATTCTAGAAGCTAATAATTTTGCTCCTGCTTGAATATCTTACTATGAAAAGCAGACACCGGTTTCTCATAGTCTCAGAGAAACTTTGTAAGGCTTGGGACTTGGGCCTGGAACTACCCTGCTTTGTACCAGGTACAGATGGTAACTGCCCCATGCTCAAACTCTACGAGAACTCGTATCTAAAAGGACAAAACTCCATTATTATCCATTATTATTATTACTGAAATTATCTTCCAAGCCTAGATAATATTGAAATGCTTGAGTCAAAATCATCTAAAATTGAGCAAATTCATATAGTTAAGCTATTTAATTACATCAGATATATATTTCAGTTTCACACCATTTTGTTAAAAATACCCAAACAAACAAACCATTAACCTGCATTTACACTGCAGGTTGTGGTAAATACCTGTGCAATACTTACCCTGGGATGTAGTGAAAACAGAAGACCCATTGCAAGTGACTGCTATTCCAGTAATTGCCCTGTTTAATACAAGTAAGCTTGTGGGTGACTTCATAGGTTTTGAAACTTAACCACCATATTGTAAATAGACTACAGTTAAAATCTGTTATTTGAGCTCTGTAAGAGCTAAGACATTCAAGGAGATTAAAAACACTACAGTGGTGTGTTACCTCCCTAGAGACAAAAATATACCTTGACATAATATGTGAAACACCAGGACAAGATCCCCATAGTGGTCTGTAAGAACTCCATGGTCATCAGAAGGGACTTGCCCATGTGAGAGGATAAATGGTTTCACATTTAGTTTCTCCAATTCTGGATTAGCTACAAATAGTCAGGAAGCTGCTTACAAGCAGATTCTGAATACCTTGTGTCAGGAATTGGAACTTGCACATTTTTTCACCTTTAATTTGACATTGGTAAAGTCACTATAGGTAGAAATTTAGACAAAGCTTATGTCAGGGAATTAGGGAGCACAGAGCATCCTGCACAGCCAAAGTTCTGTTACACAGCTCTGTGTCTCATTATTTCTCAGCAGTCTTCAGGAAAAAAAAAAAAAAAAAAAGTAATAAAAATAATCAGAAGCTGAAATTCGAGTCTCTTTCCAGAATCAGAATTTCTCTAATGCTAACAATCTGGTAACAGATTTCTCACTACAAATATTATCTTGTTTTAAGGACATAATAATGTTTTCCTAGATTGGATTACATCACCAAGAAAGGAGATGGACTCAAGGCAGTAAGAAATCCTCCTAAGCAGCCCAGTCACTAGGACAAGAGATGGGGCCAAAGGAAAACCTGTTCTTTAAAATAGAGCTGACATTGTTCATTATTAGGCATTTTCAAAGTTCACTTGAAAAGTGCCTCTACTGACTCTTGACTCCCTAGGAATCCATCAGGACAGTAGTTTGGTACCTGGATTGACTGAAAACCTATAGCTGAAGACTTGGCAAACTGCTCACACAGCAGCAGCTTGAGGTGTACAGGGGAACAAGTCAGGTGTTTAACCTTTCAGATCTGATGGGATGAAGTTGTGTCCTCCTGGTGTTACAAAAATAAATAAATCGAAGTCTTTATCTGGCTGCTATTATCAGTTTTAGAGAAATCAGTATATCTTCAGGTACTAAAATGATAATGATCTTATACAGATCTAGAGCTAAGAAAAAACAATAGCAAAAATCAAGCTGACAAATACCTTCTCTGAATTCATAACCCATCATATACTCAAGTTCATCTTGCATCACTAAGTCATCTCACAAAGAAAAGTATTTACCTTAAACCCTAACTCATCATTCAGATTGATACACAGGTCCCCTACCCAATTCAGTGGAAGAATTTTGACTGAAAAGAATAGTACCTACTCTTTGTGAATTTTATATTGCTTATCTAACTTCAGTTTGGCAATATTGTTCCAGGCAAGTGTTATACTTTCTTCTGTCAAATCTTCAAATGATTCTTCATTTGGAGAAACTGCAATAAAATGCCACAATAAGGTTTCATCACAAATAAAAAATAAAAAGACATATTTCAAATACCTAGGTAGCTGACATAAATATGAAAGTACAGAAATCATGCAGAGCTTCAGGAATAAGATCCTTAGACATGCAGAGAGTGAGAAGATCAGTAATTTTTTTTTTCCCCAAATCTCTTGCTCAATCTGCATAGGCTTATACAGTCAAAAATAGGATTTTTCTCACTAAATTAGTGCTTTTAAACTGAAGACTTTAAGGAATATAATTCCAAAATGGATAAGAAACAAACTTTTATTATACTATTACATTCTGTTAAAAGTGTCACAACTTCATTTCACTGTTGAAAAAGGGATGAAAAATGCAACAAAATTAAGATAATTAGACATTGATTATAAAAAGGTCAAACCCAAGAGAAACTGTTGATGTGTGAATTTATGATTTAGGCAGTGAAACTATTTAATACACAGGACCATTACTATCACCACATACAACTCTCAAAGCCCCTCTTGCCATTGGGTGCTACAGGCTGCCATGCTAAGTGGCACTCATTGTCACTCCTCTGCTTAAAATGGTAAGTGAATTGAAGACAATCAAATGAGAAAAATCTTTCCAAGTGATACCTGGGCTGAATCTTCAGCCCAATTAATGGAATAATTCACATTATGAAGACAATAGCATCTTGGTTTCAGAGAACTGGTTTAAGTCCTGCCCTGAACAGAAGCCTGTGAGGGCATTACAATCCTTTTCTAGAAGAAAGTTATTCTATCAACTCTGTCCCTACAGTATGTAGTAGTGTAGGGGGGAAGAAAAAAGTCCTTTCAGATTTTCAATCAAGTCATGGAAAAGGAAAAAAAAAATGATGCTTAAGTTCTTAGGGTTTACTTTGATAAAGCTAATTAATTGATTACCCCTAAGACATTCCTGTTAAAAACCCAAACAATTCTTTGCATCATTTAGAATGCCTGCAGACATGGTCATTGAAACTGCTGTCACATCAGCTTGAATTTAAAGTGGCCAGGGATGATATTGCCCCCACAGCTTCAGAAGCAGAGGCTGAACAGTCCCAGAGGAAACTAGAACAGAAGTCAAAATACAGGGCAACACCTGTATTTTCAAATTTGAAACTGGTCTAGTTTTGTTTTTCTTTAAGATTTAGTTCATGGATTTATCTTGAGCTGGCATACAGGGAAAGTAGCCAAGAGAGCTGTATAATGAGATCCTGTGGGACAAAGCTAATATTCAAAATTACAAATCCTTCACATTGTTAGTTTATCTATTAAACATTTACCTGGAGACTCAGCTATGGAGATGCTGTGACTAGATGCTCGAGACAAGCTTTTCAATTTCGGAATTATCCTCTGAGGATGAGGGGTTGTAAACAACTGTTTTGGTGTCTGTCCAAACTCCAGGATTTGTGTCAGCAGAGCTACTTTTTCATTGGGGTCCATAATACTTTACAAAGCAAGATATATAATTAAGCCAAGGAGACAAGTACTTTTTTTCCCTCCCCTTCCCCAAAAGCATGGAACTGCATGTGCAGTTACTCCAGCACTACAGGCCATCACACATTCCTATAGAACTGATTTACTGCAAATACACACTCATCTAACAGCTTCAGTACTTTAAGTAAAATGACAATATTCTCAATGATTGAACAAATGAAGCAATTTCAAAAGCCAGACTGAAAAAATGCTTAAGTAACAATCTTTTAAAGCAAGCTAAAACTGAAAACATGATCTGGTTCTCTGCATATTTGGGAGCATAAAATATAAGAGCAACACCATTCATGTACTGAGCCCTTTTACAGCCAGCAGAGAACTTGGAGAGATACAGAGAAACTTAGCTAACTGCTTTAACAAAAACATTCAGATTCTTGTTAATTACCTGTTTAAATCCACTCCTCCTTCATAAGTTAATGGGTGAAACACTGGAAAAAAAAGTTTATTTATACAATGTAGATATACAAGGCTCATTTTGTTCGTCTTCCTATAAACAGAGCTGCATTTGTTACTCACAAATAAGCTATTTGAGCAGGCATTAGAGTTTGAGGTCTTACATTTTAATCCTGTTTTTTAACCTGAAAAAACAGGATTTCCAAGAGATTTTCAGAAAATTTCAGAAGAAATCAGTACTTTCATAAAGGAATGATGGCTTATTTAAGATTCATTAAATACCTACTTCCAATAAATAAGTAAGCAAGCAAGCACAGTTGCATAACTGGTTGGTTTTCAGATAAGGAACAGAAAGTAATAAAGAAGGATCAGAAAGATCCATGTATTCACCTTTCCAGGTGAGTTGCCATGACGCAAATGACATTGAGGCCTCTGCTCGAGAATATTTACTTTGACCTAAGTTCATTCATACACAGATCCTTTCTGCCTCTCTTATCTACTTAAGTGTCTGCAATTCATTATGCTAATGAAAGTCCATACTGCAGCAGAAGCTGCACATTATGCTTAAAAACTGCTCTTGTTAGTGTTCTCTTTTGACAGGTAAAAATATAGGTGCCATACTTTATATGCTGAGTTACTGTATTTAAAGTCTGTGGTACATTGTAATTGACACTAATGCTCACAGTGTGACTGGATACCAAACCCTACAATTCTAAAATATGTTATCATATTTAAGGACAAGTGGAAAAAATACACTGGAAAGAAATGAACAAAAGGAAAACCACCCAACCTGCCCAACCAAACAGCAAAAAAACCACAAAACCCACAGGCACCAACAC